>JAQFYM010000185.1:0-103179 GCA_034694785.1 Agrenia bidenticulata | reverse complement strand
GAGGGACGGACGGACAGACGGACAGACGGACGGACGCAAGAGCATTCGCATAAAGTATCTGTCGATACTTAATAATTGAGCAAGGTTTGCACGGAAAGTTGGAGTATATATTGGACCTTTACAGACTTTCAATAAGTAAAAGGTTATTAAGATCAGTACTCTTGGCTTGATTCAATTAGGACGTTCATGAAATCCTGTTGGCTCACATTTAAGAGAAATGTAAACGCATGTGGTCCATTTCCTTTCTCAGGATTTCCATATAATATGGCTTTAGTCGATCAGCCTTGAAAAACGTTGAAAAAGAAACATTTAAAATTAAATTGACGTTCAAACTTAAGTTACGGGGCGATTGGTATCTTCTCTTACTGTTTGTTCATATTAACATTTGTAAACCAGGTGGGGTTTCATTTTACACAAAAACCTTCATTAGACCGATCTGGCCTATCTTCGAACTGATTTCTTGTACTTGGAAGTCCCGAATCAATTGGAAACGTTTAAAGAGAATTGTTGTGCACAGACGGATGGTGGGACAGACAGACATGGTGATCCTATAAGCTCTAGAAAGTGCTAAAAAATAAATCCGTCGACTAAAGACGTTGAAAAAGTTATATCATTTCAATAGGTACTGTAGGATGAGCGACAACTGATGTATGGAGAATGATTGATCTGAAGTATGGAGACTTTGAAAATACATTTTTTAAATGTACAAGCCAACATTAAAAAGTCCCACCCAACTCTCCTGATCCTAATAAATCTCATCCATCCATTTTGAGACATTTGAAAGATTCAATCTTTCGATTTGATCAGAACTAGTTGAAGTTGAATAGCCATTTTTTCTCAAAAGTCCAAAGCGAATCAGATACAGCTTGTCAATCTTAATAGTCGGAGAAAGTAACTTTTAACCTCTTTAGATTAGATTGAGGAAAACTGGATTTTTTTTCTTTTAAACCCTGTTTCTCCCCAAAACAATCTCTGTCGGTTCTTCAAAGGAGTTTTTTCGTACCGGAGAGGTAAATGGGTCACTAGAGAGTCCGTACACGGAACTAGAAGAAAGCAAACAGATTTTTTTTAAAGGGAAACAGGGTGCCCAACGGTCTGTGACTTGCCACTTACACTCTTGTCCCTATCTCTCAGCCCACAACTTATTTCCAACAACAACTCAAGACACGCAATATGTACACAGCCAATGTATATGTAATATTAAAAAAACTAGGGGCTATTATAGTGTAGCATAGATTTCCCTCTCTAGAACCCATTTGAAGGAGTCTGTAACTTTTCCTTATTTAAAAAAAAAAATACTATACATATGTATATATGCTACGTTGTTAAAAGAGAGGATTTTTTATTGAAAAGGGAGAGGAGAGGGAAAGGAGAACGGTTGCATTTTCCTGAACTCCGAACCGGGTATTATTCCGGCAGAGTTTAATGTCCAGGACGGTGGGGGTAACTTTAGATGTCTTGTTCCGAGTGAGATTGTAGGTAGTAAAATTGAAATGTGTCTTTGGAAAATGTATACAACTATGCAGGGTGTTCCTAAAACCTACAAAATTTCACGGCTTTCAATAATAAGCCTCAATACTAACTAAGTGTTTAAAAAAAAATTATTATATCATTTTTATAGTATATAATATATTCAAGTTTCAATTATGAATATTTACAAATCAACGTCTGCTTTATATTGGTTATTGATACTGGAATAACTTTTCACATCAAACGAAGCATTAGGATAGTTTCCTCGTTTTTTTTTGACGGACCCTGTACAGATTTTAGGTATTTATAGATGGATATAAATGACTTATGTTGTCTCCTAAGCTCGTCCAAGATGTGTTTAGAAAGTAAGGAGGAATGGATTGTCGTTTTGGGAATAAAGGGAGAGAATCAATCTCAAGAGTCGAGAGAGAGAATAAATAATCCGGATTTTGCATAAATGAGCCCTCTGATCCTCAATGGCCTAGCCGTTGCTTTAAACATATCCGACCATCTAATAAGACTCCCACTCTCTACGCACTCTTTAATGGATGTAAGGGGATCTCATTGTCAATTCTGACTGCAAATCTCTACTAACGCCCTAAACCCCTTCGGGTCTAATCATTCACCTTCTATTTTTACCCGTCTCTTCCACAGGAACAATCAACTGCCACCAGCTAACCTATTAAGACTCTACTACATCTCTCTATAATCTCATTACATCTCCTCGAATACGATAGACATGAGTAGGGGCTGGAGATCCCCACAAGGGGGGGCTCACCTAATCTGTCACTATCGTCACACACCCCCTTCACCAGCAAAAAATAAAAAAAATCCTCCCCATACTTCTTTTTCTTTACTCTGACATACGCAAATATTGTACAAGTACTGTCACATATTCTCCAACTTTCTCTCCTTGTTGTCTTCATGAAATAGGACTATTGTCCACGTCCTATCATCATTTCCCCATGGCGTGGACCTACTTGCTTCCCAAAGGGTCACAAGTCACTCCGTATCTCTAAAGAGCGTATCCATTTTTTTTTTAGATCTACGCATCCAC
Source organism: Agrenia bidenticulata (assembly GCA_034694785.1). Classification (NCBI taxonomy): domain Eukaryota; kingdom Metazoa; phylum Arthropoda; class Collembola; order Entomobryomorpha; family Isotomidae; genus Agrenia; species Agrenia bidenticulata. The sequence goes on along the minus strand of JAQFYM010000185.1, from coordinate 100,652 downwards.
AATGGCTCTAAGAATGGGCAAAGTGCGTCCTTGTGTGCCATAATTCCTTGGAAGATGTAGTAGAGGCTGTAAAGGAGATGAGACGGCATTAAATTATGTGTGTGTTTTATTACAGAGCAATTCAACGTACTTTATGAGATGAACTGGACCTCCGCCGTAGAAGTTGAGCTAAGGAAGTTCGAAGCGATTGTTGCCGCTGCGGCAAAGCGCGACGGCTATGACGGCACCACGCGCGACCCCGACATGCAGTGGTCCTTCAGTGGAGCCCTTTTGTACTCTGTCAGCATCATCACTACGATTGGTAAGCTGAATGCTACACTTCCCTTCCGCATAGGCTTGTCAATAAAATATCACAACGTCCTATGAGTCCTATCTAGTCCACCGTTAAGAAAGGCGGGAGAGGGGGCTCTCTCGTTAGTTACGAAGGGGCGTTGAGGAAGGTACTCTCAGTACTTTATGGGGTAGGCAGTATGTTTTTTTAGGAATTATATTCTTCTCCGTCCAAAAACAGATAGGATGAGTTGAAGGGGGTGATGTGGAAGGTTTTGGAGGATGTGTGTGTGTGTGTTTTAAGGAAGTTTGGGTTGTGGGACGTGTTTTATTTGTAATTTGAATAAATGATGATAATACTGTGGATAGATGATAGGAGTTTGGTGAGGGTGATGTGTATTGTATATTGAGTCATTAGGCTCATATTATTATTGTCCCCATTTCTCGTAATGTTATCACATCCTTCTGCTTTCTCCTCTCCGTCGTACGAATAATAATCATTTGCCACGGCCGTGTAATAATCCCCAATATCAAATGTTGTGCAGAAGAGAGGCAGGCATTAATAATAATATTAATAATAATATGCCACTGCCACTTCCATCCATATTTTCTACCCACTTTCCACCAATTTATTCTCCCTCTAGTCATTTCTCTCCCTGTCGACTCTCTTACCATTTCTCATCTCTCTCCACCACTCTCTGTGGGTATAAAAAAATCATTTTTAAACTATAGATTTAAACTATATACTACTAAACTCGTTGCAAGCGGGATTTAAAAGCCCATTAGTATTCCACCATCCGGTAGGAAAAAATCGTGTGTTGTTGGCAGCCCTGATTTCCTCTTTAGAGTTAACAACTCCGTCCTTCTTTGGTTTACAATTACAGTCCAACTAGTCATTCACCCAGTCTTCTTTCTTGTTTCCAACTCGTAGATTTTATACACAGAAATCAGAAGCCAATTAGGAGTTTGAGATCAAATTATTCCCTTTTTATTCCTTTTTCTCTGGCCTCTCACATATCCTAAACTATTTATCCTACTTTCTACAGTTCTTTACCTATTTTCCACTTTTATTGGCCCTAGTTGCCTTTTATACAGCCAATTAGAATATATGTGCCTAAACATGGGGTTGTTTGTTCATTTTTTTTACTCTTTCGTTTTGCTGCTTTCTCCAACTTTCTCTTGTTTTTTAAAATTAAAGATTCTGGATTTTCTACCATTGAATTTAGTATTTTCTAACTAACACCTGATATTTCTTTCAAAATTATTGATTCACGACAACATATTTTACAAGTTATAGTTACAGGTTCAGTTTAAAATAAAGGTCACACAGGTCAAAACTCTCATCCCGTCATTTTTAAACTTCGAGGAATTTAGCTTAACATTTTTATGAAAATTTGAATTAAATTATTTAGAACTCAAAGTTCGGAGAACGAGATATTTAAAAATTCACGTACTGAATACAGATTTGTGTAAAACTTTTTATAATGTTCCAACATTTATTTTTTGAATTTCTCTTAAATTATGCCAAGGCTGGACACAAGCTATCTCTTTTCAGTATGCGGGAATCCAAGTTGTAAATTTCATTATATAACGATGATAGCCATTAGGGAAATATTCCTCTCAGCGTGACTAAAAAACGGAGTCTTAAAGAATAACAATTGAGAAATCAGGGATGAGGAAATGATTTATTTATTTAAATAGCAGCAGTCCGATTTTTTTCGACAAAAAAGAGGGACGACGCTGACTCCGCTTCCCCAAGAACCTCCCGTCATCCCAGCTCATACATATTATTTGTATATTTCAAACTCAATTGTCCACACTGACTGTCACTTGGCATGTCGGATGGGTGGAAAGCTGTAGCAAAAACTCGGACCCATTACATCTCAACATGATAACAAAAAAATCTCGCCTTAGTCCCCCATTATGATGCCATTGTAAAGGGCTGATGGTCACATCCTGGAGAAATGAACACAACGCCACATATCTCCCAAGACATTTTTATTCCCTCCTGCTCTGTCATTTATAATTTAAAATCCTCCTCCAGGGAATCAGACCGTTTCATTTCACTCTTAAGAGTACACAATATGTGGATTTTAATGCTTTCCCTCGCTTTTTAAAATGACTTAATCCACGAGAAGCAGTCTGTTGTGTTAATGGTTTTTCCGGGTTGTCCTCAGGTTTTTCGGGAACTCCAAGTGTTCTCACCACCGATTTGAATACCGCTTTAATGGGTTTAACCGCACAAGCTCAAACCAAAAAGTGTGGGGCTTTACCAAGCCCTATTTCCTTCTATTTATAAGCTTCCCTTATACCCAAAGTACGAGGCTATTGATGATGATGACGTGTTAACATTATACATAATATAGTGCAGAGTAGTTCAATCGGAAAAAAGTTCCCGCTTGGCTACGTTCCGTACTAAAGGAGCCACAGTTTTGACGAAGCACTCAATTTTGTCTTTGCTGGAGCTGAAGTTAGAATTGGATTTGAAATCTTATACTTTTTCATCCTCTAATTTATGGGACTAGGAACTGCTCGTTACAAAGTTGGGCAACTTTTTGTATACGGGGCCGGCTCGGTCTTCCTTGGCTGCAGACGATGATACATTTATCCTAAGCCTGTGTATACGAGGCACTTCCAGTTAGCAAACTGGGCTAAGGTCACCCTTGCCGAAAGTAAGGGGGCTGCTAGGAACAAGAGTGGCCAGACATGGAATCTCCAAGGGACTCTAATGTCCAAGAATCCCATTCAATAAGATTTCACCAGTTACTTCAAGTCCATCAGCGGAATTTGTATAAAGCGGAACCGTCAAAGGAAACACGTCCTTTAGTATATACATCGCCGCCAGCCCATTATTAACAACTTGGAGAAGGCAGGGAGAGAGAAAGTTCTTGAGATGAGAGGAGTACAGATGGGGATAAACGGATGTGCGAACTGGCCTTGGTTTCTGGTCCAAAAAAAGATAGTTTGGCAGGAGGGCTGAGTTATTTTCCATATATGTTTATTCTTTCTGCAGTCTTAAAAGTCATGTGGAGGAGCGGAGATAGCCCTTGAAAACGCCTCAAGTTCTTTTCTATAAATGACTCCTTGGAATGGGAACAGGAGATAGAGAGGGGGACTGACTAATGACAGGACAAATGAATAGAGTGACCTCAATTAAGGGTGAGAGATGACCCCTCTGGCCCAAATCTGTTAGTCCTTCTTGTTCAACTGAGATGTTCGTTTTTGAAAAGGGGAGGGAGATTATGCATGTGAAATTAGGCCGAAAGGCACCGCCAACGTCATCATCAAACAGACCATGAATTCCCTTTCAATGCGAACATCTCCATTTCATATTACTTATTCCCTCTTTTTCTATTCATTTGAGAAGAGCCTATTTTGTCCTCGGGATTTTTTCCCAAAACCAAAGTGGATTCATCTAATAGATGACAAGTTGGAAATATAAAAACGGCCCCTTCACTCAACATCCTAAGTATAAAAGTACATCCAGTATATGGTCCCTCTTCTCAAGACCTTGTCCTGATTTAAGGCTAGGTTTGCGTTTCCCTCTTCAACATCAGAGAAAAGGGTTACATGGGGCTGTGCATAAGTTGCGGTAGTGGGAACTCAATTTTCAAGTAACAGGTCTCGATTGGATTTAAGGGCCCGCAGAAGCTAAACTGACTAGAATTTTACAAACTGAGAACACCAATTTCCAAGGGGTTCCTTTCCCTTGTTCAAAATCTATCCCATGAAAGAGAACGCTGGTGTCAAAGGGGGTCAGTATCTTAAAGGGACTTGCACTGCGTCCTCTGAGGACAAAGTTGATGTAAAATCCCACCATCGCCCACGCCATCCCCAACTCCGTGTTTCTAAATCTATGTCTTCCGGTGAAATATCGTAGACGTAAGAGTAAATGTTATAACTCCTGGAACTCTTGGAGTAACACATGAGGATAAGAGATTAGAAAGGACGGGGCGTAGTGGAACTCCTATCGTTATAACCCTACTTAATCCTGTTTATGATTTGCAAGAAAAAAAAACACTACTCTTCTTGGAAACTAGGGCTTTCTACACGAGCATTCTTCTCTAGAGTAACTGGTTGACTTAGGATTCTCGGGAAACATTATGTTTATATTATGGGCATAATAATATAGGTACATGTGTTCCATGGAATACTCTGTATAAATATGTCAGAGAGTTAAAAAAAAGGGTATGTGTTGCTTTATGTAAGTACATGGAGTTAGATGAACGTAGTTGATGTACGTACATGTAGTTTTATGAATATAGATTTTAACTCTGCTCCCAGCTATAGATAGGCTTCTCTACATGTGTGAAGATACATGGATTCGATCTTTGGAGATGTGCTTCTCCTTGTAGATAAATATATAAGTTAGAAGGGGTTAGATGGACTTGGATGTAGTTTCATGAAAGTACATGTAGTTGTTTTTAGAGGAGGGAGATTGGAATTTCTTAGCCGTCACCCTCCATTGTTCTACTTAGGGGGAATTTGTTTTCCCAAAGTGCTCTATTTACTCCCAAAGGACTTGGAATCCGTAGGTATGGACTATGAAAACGTAAGGGAAGATAAAATTGATGGACATATGTCTCCTGTACCATTTGTAGAGGGGAATCTTTGTCTGGATTATCTCTCTCTTCCTCAATGTCTCTGGGTGTGTAGGAGTGAAGAGGTCTGTCTGGCTTTTGTCAGTCCGGAAGGTCGTTGGTGGAGATGTGTAATGGGAATGTAATGGGATTCAGTTTTGCACTGACCCCACAGGATGTCTTGTTTTTACTAACGGATTCTATATTTTATTTAGTGGAAAAGTTTAATCATTTCAGCTGGAATTACTGCCATGAATTACTGCCATGAATCTGGTGATCATTATCCCTTTATGTGCATCAATTTAAATCTATCTAATACTCCATGACTACTTAGACAAGAGCGAGCATCCTCATCAGCAGACACTAGTCTTGGTACCCGTGGTGGGGGTCCTTGATGCGGAAATAATCATACCTACCTACTTCTGCTCCTCCTTTAGTAACCGACTCGACAAAGTAATTCCGTATGCAACATTAGCAAGAGGAAGCGATTGGTATGAGACTCAAAACTACAACTTCCCTAACTCCAGCTAATACATGATAATAAATATGGTGAGAAATTCCCAAAACTCCCTGTCTACTCCTCTCATGATTTATTCCATCTATTTTCATATATTACCTAACTGTTAGTAAAGAGGAAGCCTATTCTCTCAGACCCAATCTAGATCCAACCAGGAAGGCAGAAAGCAGCCCAAGGAGTTACTTTCCCAACAGTCAGAGCCTATATTGTCAAAGGAAGGGCACTTATTATTCCCAACAAAATGTGGTGAATACTGAATGTCGAATGATTTGAAGTACGGGTTGGAAGTGGTGGCATTTTCTTTCTCCTCCCTTGGGACGCCAAAGTGTAAACCTCATGGCTCATAAGAGATCATTTTTCAATACGGACCTCATTCCAAGTGCCTAATGATATGATTCATTTCCCACCAACTTTCGGATAAAAGACTATTCTTCTTCTTCTTTTAAAAAAAGGGATTGGTCTGGAAAGGGTTGTAAATGTCATGGAAATGTCAGTAGAAGTGCGGGAGACTTTTCTCCCAAATGCCCACGTCATTCAATTACATCCCCAACTGGTCATACACCCAAACACATTATCTCCTCCAATGGAAGGGAAAAAAACTTGAAAAGATGTTAGAGCTTTTAGTGTCAAACTTGTCCACTTTTTTATCCACCACCACTTTCACTTCATCTTTCCTCAAAAACTTGGACTTGCCAGTTTAAGTACAAAATGGATCAATTTCATTGAAACGTTATTCTGTCACCGATGGAAATCCACCTCTGCTACTTCAACCACAACTCTTGAACGGAAACTTGGGGTAATAATATGAGGATCCAATCCACCTCAAACTAACTACATCATCTCTTCCCCTGTTTCTCAGAGAACCACACGACAAGAAGAAATCTAGTTCAATTTTGAAAACCTTGTAGCAGTGGTAACTTAGGATAATTGCTAATCCATCTCCGTCCCAACTTTAATATCTACCTAACTCGGTTTTAATAACACTCTCGGGGTAATAGCTTTATTTTTTTTATCAATGATTAATGACGGTTGGGTTGGGATTACTTGGGATGCAGTGTGTGCTAGACTTGAGGGCTGAGCTTGAAAGAAGTACAAAATCTTCTCTGATTTTTTCTCTCATCTGGAGCTCCATTTTTAATAAGATTTCAAACCCACTCGGGTTTCCAGTCTCTTGGAAACAGCTCTGGAATTCCTTCCCCCAAATCAATCAGGCCTGAGTCAACAGTGTTTTTAGCATTTCCATTCAGCCTCTGGAACTCTGATGGGGTAAACAGTTGTTAAACTGCCCAGGGACGTGGTTTTAAATGATTCTCAAAGTACAATTCAGTATTACAAATATTATCATTTCTTTGCCTAAATCCCTCTTTCTTTCTTGGTACATCCGAGGCGGAAATGCTCACCGGTGGGGGCTCTTTAAATTTTAAAATCACTTTCCTTTGCTAAAATATCTTGGGATTCTCCCATCTTCGTCATTTTCATGAAAGACATAGTATGAACGGGTAGGTAGAGATCTTATCCGTTCCTTATCTTTTTACTTGCCCTTAAGGCTCTCCTCAGACTTTCTACAGATTATATCCCTCTCTGAAGCTCACTCTCAAAACTAACTGGGAGAGTTGAGCAACTTCTTAACGACCTAGTTTGAACAGATTTGTTTAAAAAAGTCATATGACTTGTTCCAATCCAACTTCAATTCAGAAAATAAATCCATTTTTTATTTCAACGATCGATACTTTAGCTAAAAATACAATGGGAGACATTTAAAAAAATTCTGAAGGACTCTTCGAATTTATTAGACGCAGGTTGATTTCTCTATTGTTCATGTATCGAGTATTTTCTACTCGCTTACAAAGTTTAATATCTCAGCTGAAACTTAGAGTGTGAATTTACTAATCTATAGTAGTTTTTTATCTTGACTTGGAATCTCGGTGGTGGTTGTGACTTTCCCCTCGGTGGTAGTAAAATGGACAAAAAGTTGTGGACAAACTTTGAATAAAATATCAAGTGCCTTATTATTTAAATCTGTTAATCAACAGCTGTTAAAACTGTGAAACACTGTCCTTTTACTGTAGAAGCCCCTAATTACCATTGAAAATAGTAGTTGCCGTCATAGTTCAGGGTCATCAGCCATCCTTTGCAAACAAAGCAAGAAATACCGACAGAGTTGGAACCTAAAATTCCGCATGTATTAAACACTTGAAATATTGTAGATCAACAACAGTTTAAATCCAATCTTATCTATTCTTATCGAGGATATTTAAATTCTTTTTAAATCTTCTGAGTTAAGAAACTTTCAGAGATTGAAATCTAGGTGTAGTGAAAGGGACACGTAGACATGCTTCCAAACTTCCAAGTAGTTAAAATTTAAAATCATACCTACAGACCCCTAGGGCAATAAATTCTACGTCCTTGCCATTGACTCCCAACTCTCAGGCATTGCCACCAAAAGCGTTTCCCTCACAACAGTTTTGGTTGGGACGGAAAGTCTGTGTCTCATCTTCAGCACACCGCTTTCCCCATGTCCTCAGGGGAATGAGAGGGCAATGAGGTAGGTAGACATGTATCGACCACATCCATGCTTTCCCTATGACCGAGTTAAGAAAAATCTGACTATTCCAGCCATGATAAGATTCTGCACATAACATGGGCTTAATTTTTTTAATCCTCCGTTTTTCTAAGACACTCTGTTCATGGAACCCGGGGCTGTATGTCAGTATATATTAAATACTGTCTAACTAGTCTAACTTTACTTTCCTTTCTGATTGCATTTCATTTTTCGGCGTTTAGAAACATCCTAACCATAGAGTGTAAAATATTTCGAGAATCTATACCCCCGTTCCAATTAGTTCCCCGTAAATCCCGAGAACCGTCGGTGGTGCAACACCCACTGCCTATCCTCAACGCGTAAAAAGATATTTAATTTAGCGTAAAAAATAAATGATGTACTTTCCCTGTTGCCTCTTGTCTAATCTCGAGATTAGTTCACCCAAAAACTTGAAAACTAGAACTAACTATGCACAGGCTATTCATATTCAAGTGGATAAGTTCTTGCTAAACTAAATAATCCTTTTGTCCTGTGCATCAGACCGTATTGAATATTTTTTAGAGGAGGACCTCGCAGCCTTTGCTGCAAAGAGACTCCAAGGACTATAAATGAATTATGTAGGGAGAAAGGCGTTAAATAATTTAACTGACTCTACTTACTGTTCTTTAAACTCAACTCTCTTCCTAATTTTTCTTCCCTATCAACTCAGAAGGGAAGAAAGACAAGCAGCCAGGCAGCCAAGGCTATGAAGTGATGAACCATGTGTCCAACTATCATCCCTGTGTGGTCATCCACCAGGAATAAAAGTTGTAGGCAAAAAACCAAACACCTTACGTAATACCAAGTCCTAACAACTTCTCAGCGTATAAATACACGAGGGACACAGACAATTAGCATCAAGTAAAAATCATCCCCAGTCCCTAAAAGGAATTCACGACTGTCCCAATGACAAAAGTAAATTAGTACACTCAGCCATCGTCACTTGTGCCGATAAAGTGTTAAAAAAAGTCGTTCAAGCCCCTCCATGAACAACTAGGATAGATAGCTCGAAAAGGATTCCGTATCAAAGGCCAGAGGGAACGAATGAGAACTCAAGTGTGGATAGACGTAGCTAATGGAGTGCCCCTGATGCCCTCCATAAAGGAAGTAAATTAGTAGCACGGAATCACCACTGTAGTGTAGGAGCTCCTTGAACCCTCCAGAAGTGGCTCTTCCTTTGTATTAAACTAAGAATGTAGTGTAATTAAAGGAATCTTTAGCCTCTGAATTCTGGATTTCTGATGATGAGTTTGTCATAAGATAATAGACTCATCATCAACCTCCCCTTCAAGTCATCTCTATTCACCCTTTTTACTCAGTCCTGAGAAGTGAAAGAAAGTGACTAGGAAAGAGTGAGAGATTGTCAAAGAAACGAGACCCATACTGCCGCTTCATTACTTTCCCAGTTAATAAGATTAAGATGGCGAGGGCTGGCTGTCCTCAACCTCTTTAAACAAGGCTTCTTAGTTGATAAGGGGATTTAGCTACCCTTCTACACTCTGTGTATTATCGTCGTAGTAGTTAGTGCATGAGGAGATTTAGCCATGATTCAGCCCCTTTCAAGGAAGGGAAAAGTAGTTCTTGCTCTGCATCAGTGTCCTTACGACCCAGTCCACGAGGGCCCGTCTCTTTTAAGATAAATGAATTAAGTGTGCAGTGTGGAGGGATGAGATGATAACAATATCCGCCTCCTCTCTGAATAATCTATCAAATAGAGGAGGTGAATGAGGCTGATTTCAGCTTCTTTTCTTTGGATAAACTCTGCTTTTCAAATAACTTCCTAATTGCATCAAAAGCGATGACTTTGCCTGAAACTAAACAAATCTCCCTTTCATTCCCAATCCCTAACTCCTTATTGTACACTTTTAGTAGGGGGCTCTTCTCCTCCATTAACCCGATTTCCTATTTCACCAACAAAAACATCAAGGGAAATGTACACAGCTCTTCTACCGCTTCTCAAGCTATAAAAACTACTCTAGACATATTCTAAATACATAACTGCAATAGGCTGCCCTGGCAGAGGGATATGATCAGAGCTTGTGAGCAATGGTCACAAAGCCCGGGTAATACATATGCCACATATAAAATGCCAGAAATGAGCCAAAGATAAAGCCAGAAGTGACCCCTCACAATGATTACAACCATTTCCGGCTGAACTGCTTGGTAAGGGACGGGGACATGTTGACCAGTTGTAGTTGACGAGACATTTGTTTTTTAACGGATCACCCCGTAAAAGATTTAGACACATCATATCCCATCCACCTAAAAGTTGAGAGAGTCCTGAACCTTTGTAATGTTAGGCTGTTTGGATATAAGGACCAATTAAGTCTCAATTGGTCATCGGCATGAGCTTCCTTAAGAGCTTAGAGTCTCGTAACAATCCGGACGGGGCTATGAACAGTTCTAATAAATGGGTACGAGTTACGAGTATTACTTTCAAGTCTCTGTCTATAGTCTGGATTTGTGTTGAAGGAGCGTGGTAGTGTAATTACAAGCTTGTCCTTGTTGGTCCCTCAGCACGTTCCTCACATCCGAATAACAAATGCAGATTATCACTTGCCTTTCTTTCATCTATTGAAGTTGACTTGTGTCTTGTACGAATATTATGGCTTATGGCTCTCTGTTATTGAGTCAGTCACCCATCTCGCACTCTCTCTCTCTCTGACTCCGTCATGCCATCCGCCATAGCTTACCACTTTACTATCCCGGTATTTTGAGAAAAGTGGGGGAGAAAGTACAAAAAGGCTTTCTAACAACTATGGTGGCCATCGTTAGGAATGGCCTTTTAATGAAATAGATATTGAATATAAGATGGGTGTAGGAAAGAGTGTGTGGATGCCCCCACCTTCTCTGAATGAGTATTTGTCTGTGAAAGGATTAGAGTTTGGGAGAGATGAGCTCCGTTCTGTGTTTCCTATCGGGCTGGAAAGGTTGGCGGTGGTGGTGGATTATTAGAAATGGAGTGAGAAAGATGAGTGACGGTTTAATTTCGTAAGGGAATGACATTTTGATTGTTCTCTGCATATCCCCCCTGTCATTAGACTATTGTTCATGGGGCTGAGAAAAGGAAAGAGGAGACAGTGCCGGAGATAATGGAGATATAAAAGATGATCCTGGTATGTGTGTCCATGTAAGTACATGGATATTCATGGGCAAGTCCATGCGGGGTATTCTTCCTTCTCCATAATAAACTAATATTATTATTATGGGAGGTTGTGGTGCAATAGATAATGCCCGGCCGTAATCCACTCAGCATCATTCCGTGTCCCGGCAGCCAGAGAACAAAAGACCCCACCCGACTCTTCTATCCAGTCCCCCTTATTGTTACACCCGATGGAGAGATATAATAGACAAGATGTAATCTAATATTATGTGTACGTGTTCACAGGTTATGGAAACACGGCTCCGAGAACAGCGTCCGGGAAGATCCTCACAATGTTCTACGCCGTGGTGGGTGTCCCCTTAATGCTTCTTTGGCTCTCCAACATCGGCACCCTCATGGCCAACACTTTCAAATTCGCCTATTCTCACTCCTGCTGTCCCGCACCTTCCTACGTCAGGTCCGTCCAAAATAAACGTCCGCCTTCGTCCAGAACCGAGCCCTCTTCTATTCAGGTTAAGTACTCCGTGTCTGCAAAGACGTGTGAGACCCACGTCGTCCAGGGACAGCTAATCGGTCAGCAACAACAGCAAGGTGGTCCCAGGGGGCCAAGTCGACGGGAACAACGGGCCGCTTTACGGAGCTTAGACCCAGCGGCAAAGCAAGTGCTTATGGAGTGTGCGGAGTACAACGTCACCATGGACCAGGATGAGAGGAGCCGGCGAATTCTTCATCAACTCCACTCCGCCACAAACAACGATAATGGAAACAGTATGGGAGGGATTGAAGAAGAGTCCAGTAATGAGGATGTGGACAGTGTAATTGACATGAGGGCAGTGGGGGGTGATTGTGACCTGAAATGTGGTGGGGGAAGTATAGTGGGGATAAGTATAAACGGGGGATCGGGCTCTCACTGCCCCCGCATGGAGGGGACCCCGTCCAAAATCCCCTTGTTACACCAGAGGGGAGGGTTCAGTGAAGGTGGCCCTGATCTAGTCGAAATGGAAGCCCTTGATGATTATAGTAGTGGACGAAGGTCAGTGAGTCCGATGAGACATCGGCCCTTAAGTGAACAGAGAGTCCCGATCTCTCTCGTCCTTATATTCGTCGTGATCTACATCATGGGAGGTGCGACGGTGTTCAGTATATGGGAGGACTGGAATTTCCTCGATAGTGCGTATTTTTGCTTCATCACCCTTTCTACAATAGGATTAGGTAAGCGTAAGATATTGGACTTGCCAAAAATTTACAATGCCCCTAATTTCTGTGACCATCAACCATATCTGCTTCCTCATATACAAAGAGACCTAAGGGCACAAGAGTAAGAGTCATTCAATTTGGGCAGAAAGGCTTAAAAATCAGACTGCCTGCAGTCGTGGATGAGATTTGTATATTCGTGTCATCATACGAAAAATCCTCCCTGTCCTAAATCTGAAATATTAATTACATTTTATGAACATCCGAATTTTTGCTAAATCCTATCTCCCTGTTCAATTTGTCTGGCCGGTGCCAAATTCCATTCTTCCAAAGCCATATGGTTGGTTATTGGTCTGTACATACTTGGAAATCAAGTTGATGCTGATGATACTGTATTTTTGTCTAGGCGACTACGTCCCTGGCCGTTCACTGAAGTCAGCAGGTACAGAGGAAGGGCATGCTCAGCTAATTGTTTGCTGCCTCTACCTCGTCCTGGGACTTGCAATTATTGCCATGAGCTTCAATCTAGTTCAGGAGGAAGTTGCTGCCAAAGTTAAAGACATGGCAAGACACATGGGGATAATTAAAGACAAACCAGATATCTAAGCCCGCTCTCCACCTAACCGTCTACATCAATCAATCCTGGAACTACCTCTTTCCTTTACATTTTTTACTATAAAATCCCATCAAACGTTTTCAACCTTCTCCGACCACAACCGCAAATGACAATCCAAGAAAAAACTCCAGTCCACGAGGGCAACCATAAAGACCACACCACCCTCAGAGACGGACGACCCCCATGGCCTGGCAGATAATCATTTAACACCTACGTTCCTCTCTTTCTTGTTTTCTCTTGATAAGTGTGTCTTTGTCGGGGTAAGACGTAATTAACACATGCCTAAGTTATAAAAGGAGGAGGGCAAGCCAACAAGCCGAACTTCTTCAAGGGTTCTTAAGTCTTGTTAATTACTCATATTTCCTACTTATATTTCACCGTACACTATTAGCACCTACAGTTTTGTTGCTACTGCTGGAAACGCAGGTATGTACGGAAATCCCATTAACTCCCTGATTTATCCTAATTTTTGAAAGTGGAATTGAAAGAGCGTAATGGGCAATAGGGAGAAGATTAAGTCCATTAGTTTTTAGTTGTAAACTTAAATCTAGTTCTGGGATCGCATCTTGGGGAAGACCCTTTCGGGCTCAACCTTTGCCCTTTAAAGAAATCCGATTTCTGAGCACGGAACGAGATTACATGTACGCATGAAATACACAAATATACTCCATGCCTCGTGCAGGTACATTGCGAATATTACGAGGCTCCCACATACTGGTACACTCCGCATAATTTTTTCTTAGACGACACAGAATAAAGGACGAGGCCCTACGAATAAACTAGGTGATGATGACTGATGATGGATTTTTATGGCCTGTGACAAACTATATTTACAATGTTGTATATTCAACTTGACAATTCACAATTGAATTAGGGATTAATAAAATAAAAATTATTACAACTTTCCCTCACACCAGCTTTTCTATGCAATGCATAGATCTGCAGTTTACAAGTCTCAAGACGCTCTGGATTCAGGTAGTAATCACATCAAAAAAGGCTCCCAATATTTTAGGTTTCCTTTGTAGAACCGACTGCGTGGGGGAAATGATAAAATCCCCGATTTCCCCCCAAAATCTAGTCAATTATTCATTATATTTAACAAAATCATTTGGCCAGCCTTGAGAATATGTTGTGTCTGCTATTTAATTTAACTGTTTTCCACAACTTTGTGGCCAGAAAAGATTGGACGGGGGCTGGATGTTGATTTTAGGTTGTGGTGTCGGGAATGATTTATCCAGAGAGAGGAGGAAGAGCTTAAGTGCAGGATGTGTATAGAATAATAATATTATGCCAATCTAATACGTAGAGCTAAATGATTTATAGGATGAGGAAAATAATAATATTAACTCAATCCTGGACCCCCTCCTCTTCATTGAAACTCTTCCCAAATTCACAACTTGTAATGCTAAATATAAATTATGTACTACGTACGCATAACAACTACACAGAGTCACTAGGACAGGATGTAACCGAAATTAAGTTGGGCACCTTACAACCGAAATTCAAAAATGGACAATACGATTTAAAGTTTGGGAAAGGAAAAGTTTTGACTAGTCAACTAATGTTGGAGTACGTGTAGCTGGTGCTTCTATCTTTAATGTCCTCAGAGGTCACTTGTAGGAGGTTTGCCAACCTTAAAAATCATATGATTTCGTAGGTAATCTTATGTGTACTGAGTAATAAAATATTCAAGTAATTAAAATACATATAAATATTTAATAGAATAATGACCGATTAACTGTACCAAAAGCCCTCACAATATAAATCCTTTAATTTTAATTAGTAAATAAGTAAAGACTAAGTCGGCAGACGGGGGAAACAGTTGTGAGAAAATTCTAATTTCAAAAATAAAATACGCAACTATTGAAAAAACGTTTTCTGTACTAATTACTTCATTTACATTCTAAACCTCATTAAATTACTAACATCTCAAGCTATTTTCATAGCTCGGTCTCATCCGGTTTTCACACACACATAATCATGTGATTACCAACCGTCTAGCAATTAGTACGAACCAAATTGGACGTTGAAATAATCGGCGCTTTTGTCTCCATGGTTTGTGCACGACTCCGGCTCCCGGAAGAACAACCAGAATCTTGTCCTTCTAATGTCGTCCCTGTAGAAAGAGAGACTAGGCTGGGTAAGCTGGACTACAGGCCGTTTGGATCTCAATTGAATTAATAGTTCACCATGGCCTCAATGAGCTCACTACACTGGACAAATATATACGTCCAATTCCTTGTCGACTCAATTGCCCCCTCCTCCCCCTCCTGCATAGAAAGTGTAACTAAATTCCAACCTCTCTGTCTTGTGTCCTCGTATCATAATATAAAGGAGCCTAAAGGGAAGTAATAAAAGTGGAGTGAAGAAAGATACCGCTTTTTTCTGATGATCATGTCCATGTGGATGGATGTGATGTGATGTGATGGCATGTATAAGACATGACTCCACTTTCTCTCTCTCTCTCTGTCTTTCGCTAGTTTAATCAAACAGGAACAAGGGGTGGTGGTGGTGGTGGTGGGCTAAGTAATTACACAAAAAGAAAGGTCCTAGTAATCAACTCATTTTTATTAACTTCCGCTCCTCCATCCCCCCACCAACATTTACATGTACTAAAGTAGAAATGCAAAAAAGATACAGCACATGCTAACTAAGAGCAAATATAAAATACACATAGGCTGAAAACGATTTCCACATTTCCTACCCAACTTATTCAGCTCACTAATAGACCGAGAGAGCGGGTTGAGACCTTGAGGCAAGAGTTTAACAAGATGAGCCGAGAAAGTAAATTCCTCTACAGAACAACTCCCGTTATTTCTCAAACTTTTTCCCTTAAAATTTCCAAAACTTCAAATCTCTTGTTCTTTTAAGAAAACAAAACTCATCTCTCCTAAAAAGGTAGGAGAATATAAGGTGAAAGGTTGGGGATTCATAATTTCTTTGGCTTGTTATTGTTGTTATTTTTGGGCTTTGAATGAAATTAATGATTGTGAGCTGAGGAGAGGGGAGAGATTTTGAGAAGCGTATAGAGAAACAGAGAAGGTGGTGGTAAATAAGTATCAGTAAGTAAGTGGGATAGAGAAGATGTAAGAAAGTTGGCTGGGGAAGTAAATGAAATTGGTAAGCCGGCTGTTACACTCAGACTCTTCAATTCTCATCATTTCCTCAACTACCTTGAACAATATCCTTTGAATCTCGACAACAGAAGCTCAGATCAAACACACACACACACACTACAACCACTACCTACTGATCAACATAGACGGCTTCCAACTTGGTATATAATCCACTACTTATCCTTCTTAGGAGATGTGAAGCTACTACGTAATATCCAAAAGAGACCGGTCGGATTAAAGAGATGGAAACAAACTGTTCCACGGAGCATGGAAACCACATGAACTGAATCTAGAGAAATTTAAGAGATTTTCTGAGGTGCGACCTTACGAGTACTCTCAAGGTAGTTTGGGGTACGTCCACAACACGGCCCATACTGCACAAGGCGGGAGCCGGAAATAGCCTGGGCTATAACCATAACCGTTCATGGCCATTCTGACACTAAATCCCCTCATAAATACAACTATGCGCTGTTGGAAGAAAATTAAGAGAATCATATAAGGCTAATCAACTTCACATTCTCAGACCCGCCTGCCTTTAGTAACCTGACCACCCCGTATGGGGTTGCCCAGTCTTGGAACTCTGTGAAGCTTATTATAAGGGGAATCAATGGTCACAACTTATTAGTCACAAGGTTCATAAAGTATTATCCTAGTGGTTAAGGTATAAAGAGGAGTTGAGAGTGTTGACTCCCGGATTTTATGGACGGCCCCGTGGCTAAGCATATTTATTACATTCCATCTTATCTTAAGGTCCATGCTGAGATAGTATATGTCTAATCCCCACAGGTTTTTCGAGCAGAGTAGACTTTTAGAGGGCAATAGATAATATTCAGAGTATCCAGTACATGTCTAATATTTATGTGTACGCAAACCACCTTGCCGACCTCACAATCCTCACACATCCAAACAGAATTCCAAAATTCCACTACACAAAGCCGAAAGGAGGCGAAAATTCATCCAGAGATCCTCAAGTCCCTTGTAATTTGTAATAAACCCGCATGGGCCGTCCATCTCCAGTATTTCAACCAGAAGTCAAAAGGTTCAAACGGCTCTATTGACCACTTGGTATGGACTCTCCTTAGATCTCTACAATATCTTTTATGCATGTGTTGTCTAGTAGTGTGTACCTTGTCGTGTACCTACTTCTGTGATTTTCGGCCCTGAGGAGTTCTCTCTCTCCACTCGTCCTCCTCTCCACTTTCTGCTTTCACCCGCAAATCTCCCTCAAGCCATTTAATTACACGTATCCTCATGATGAGTTGGAATACTTTAGGACTAACTCGTAAAGATCATATGACTTAATTGACTCTACTATTATACAAAACTACTCTGTGATTGAGCCTAGAATTAACTGAATTTACAAGCCCAGCCTTGTCTTAAACAACCGGGATGGGGAATGCAAATCCCGAGACAGTGCAGTGGGACTTCTCCGAATTGGGATTTACTTGAATATTCGTCAGCGCTAACTCAGCATAAGCTTAAAAGTCTATGAAATACAGAGTTGCTGGATTTCTGTGGGAATTCTACGAAAATCCCAGGTTTAAAATTTAACCCGAATCCCCAGAAATTGTGTAGCATCTAAGTTTTGGAAGAGTTTACGATATGCCACTCCAATCTCTTGAAAGATCCATTATATCAATCCATACTTGAAATGTTTGTCCATATGTAGTGGGTAGCCTCCTGGAGGCACAGTAGGTACGAGCTGCCCATTTTCACCCGTCGAATCAGTAGATTTAGACATTTTTTCCAGGCTAACGGAACGTCTAATCCAGTTCAAGTCCCCATTCACCATTTGGCAAGTTTAGGTAGGAAATATCAGAGGGGAGAGAAGACTACTGGAGGTTGAGGCTGAGGGTCAGATTGGACTAATGCTTACAGACAGACACAATGTTCTAACAGAATTGCAAACGTCGATTCTGGAAGTAGGATTTATGGCCTAGGATTGCTATGGGTATTTGAGGGTGGAAAAACGGTGGTGGTGGACTTGAGATGGTGATGGACTACATTCTCCACTTGGGTAGCCGAGATACCAATCTCTTTTTTTACAAAAACTATTGGAACGAAGAGATCCCATCTTTTACAGGTGTTGGTTGACTTGGGCTATATTATGGTAATCCAAGATTGGCCCTGTGTGTGTCGAGGGCTAACTCCTAGATTATCTGTACTTACCAACATGACTATTATCACTCCCAATGCACAATCTTTGCTCCTTCTGAGCTTTATTAATCCATCCACACTATCACAATCTCAAAATCACATTTCCATGTATGTATATTTAAAAGAGATGGAGGAGAATAAAATGCTCCCTTGTACCCTGGATCATGAGGATCTAAAATTTTACTCCTACCCAGAGGTTCTTCTCAACCTACGACATCCAAAGAGGATATAAATAACCATGTATATATATATTGAATTCGAATTGAAATGGAAGTTCTTGGAAACTGGATGTCAGACGCTGGGGGAAATGAGCCAGATGGGGACGAGAGGATGAAACAATGAGCCCCTGAAAGTTAAGCAGTATTAGATGGATTTAAGGGGCGTCCATTAATAATGTAAGTTTTGAAATTTTGAAATCTTTCCCCCCTTTTTTCCAACTTTGCCATTTAAGCGAGAGTTGTAATTGTCGTACTTAGCCTTCCGCCCCGGTTCGCCCATAAACTGAGCCCCGCTAGGTAGTTTATAGATTGTTTCTAAATGTCGTTTAGAAGGATCTACTGATCTCATCGGCTTTCCAATCTCTCGTGAGTTGATATGAATTGGATATGGAAGGATGAGAAAGTCGGTTCATTGTTAGTGCTGAGATATTATAAGACCTTATTTGGTGTGGAATGAGGATTTGAAGCCCCCCTAGAGAGCCATGCTCTTTGCAATTACAAGTCAGAATTACAATGAAGAAGTGGTCGTAATGGCCTTAATGTGTATTCACTGATTGCTTGGACTGATTTTAATTTGTAAATCCAATCAAGCCCGACCGCTTCTGAGGGAAGAGGATTCACCTAATTATATGTATTTGGCATTTAAGCAGCAACTTCCCTAAACGGTTGACGTAATCTTGAGATTGCCTCACCACCAACTCTTTCTTCTCTAGTCGTGTTTTTAATCGTTGATATATCAGCATTTCTAAAGTTTACATTCATGGGGGAATTGTTTTATTTTGTGGAGTGAGTTTTTTTTATAGAAATTTACGGACTATAAGCTTTTAGGAACTATTAAAATGTTTTTAGGAAAAATCAGAGGAAATTTAATCAATTCTTTGGAAATTGCCACATTTAAGGAGGGATTGAGATTGAGAGTGAAATATTTTTCAATAAATGTTTGGTGCCATTGTTTTGAAAGAGTAGTTACTGTTTTACAGGTTTTTTTCCTCTTTATCATCATCTTTAAACAATTTCAAGCCCTGAAAATAATATTTTTTTAAGCTCCAATCTAACTATACTCATAATACTCATACGGTTTCCCAAATGCAACAATAATAATAATACAGATGACGGCATGCATGTGAGAGTAAAGTACCATGTCATGTCACAAACTATCTTCTCACTTATCTATGTATTTATCCCGATACATAAGACGTGTGGATAAAGAGCAGATATTTGGTCTCCCTGTCTAACTTTAAAAATTTGTATAGATTTTGTATGATTATGAGCAGACATAAAATATGGAGTGCATGGTTCCAAGTGCATCTTTTAATGAAAGGGAGCGATTAGTAAATGTGGATTCGTGCCCAACTAACCCAGCCTCTGATTTTGCATGCACATGCTAATATCTGTATTATTACCAATCCTTCCTTGTTTACAAAAACACACACAATCTACACCTTCAACATTTCTCAAGGCTTTTCACCCGCCTCTATCACCAAAAATCTTTCTCCCTTTTTGGTATGTGGATGCCACCCCTGAAATAAATCTCCAAATCTAGCCCGTGTTGCACATCCCATAGGTCGGCAGACCACGGGTGTGGCTTTTCTAATATTTCCTTCAGACGGACTTCGGGCCTGCAGCCACCTGTCAGGCGGTTGCTTCTGACTTTTAAAAATGACCATGGACCCACTACGGAAGCTCTTCGGCGTAGCCAGTGGAGAAAAATATGTCAATATAGGTTATTAATGGTCTTAAGTATTATTTGAGACAGTGCTAACCCGACATTGCAATTGGCACTAACATAGTGCCCATCGATGGTACGTACCACAATATTATTTCAGGGACCACCGGTGGCTGCCGATCTATGTGGCATATCTTACACTTGGATGGATGACATGCTAAGAAGTGATAAGGAATAACGACGACGAAGATGGACTCAAAAGACTGAAGAAAATGTTTTTAAAGGGGACAAAGGCCGATGAAGGAGTTGACGGCTGGGACAGCGACTGCCACACTGACAAAGGTAATTGTGGAATTAGAAATATAAAATTAGCTAAATTGTATATTGGGAGCTTGTTTTCTTGGTAGTCTATTAATTTGTTTACAGCTTAACTACCATAAATGATTTATATGTTTTTTTCGTTGTTTGGTTCGGAATATTCCAAGGTCAGCAGTAAAGCAAAAAAACGCAAAGGACTGCGAGGTCGGATTGAGTTACGAGTTTTTTGGAAACCATGTACAAATTCAAGTCTATCAAAAAGGGAAATTAGTGGATATTTTTGATAATCGCTTGGAGCTTAAAACTGCAGGCATGGGAATTTTCTGTATCTGAGTCTAACAGATTGGTGTTGAAGGGTGAAGACAGGCTACATGATTCATTACTTTACTAATTTACTGAGATAGCCCCGACTACTTTTCGTACTTCATTAGATTGGAGTCAGTAGAATCTGACTATTTAAACAACATTTCTTTCGTTAACACGTTTAGCCTAAACTGTCGTCGCGTGCATTCACATATTTCTTTGTTTCCTCTTTTGTATGACTTGTTATGATTTAAATACGTTAGGATACATAATTTGAATTTGGTACCATCAGTGCCAACCAATGAAATGAAAGATGAAGCGTGCATAAGCTTGGCTTGGGTACGTGGCCCAAGGACAAGATCATCATCAGCAAGCTCTCGAGACAGAAACACGTTGATTCGATCACCTCCGAGAAATATTTAATTAGGATTTTACTAACAGGGTTTTTAAATATCTTCAATTAATTTAATGTTCAGTCTGTCTGATATCTACATATTTGTAACGTCCCTTTTTTGAGATACTATAAATAAACGTTGAAATCTATTCTATTTGTCGGAATAACGAATTTGAGGAATTTCCATGAGCTATCGAAGTAAATTGGAAACACACTAAAACATAAACATTTCATAATTTAAATGCAATCAGAGCTCATGTGTACAGAGAAAGATTTCAGAAGCAATTGACAAGCTACTGCTTTTCGATTGAGTAATAAATTTCCTTATCTTTTAGTCCAATTTTCGTTGGTTGGGTTAGGGCATAAATTCCATTAATTTCTGAACTTACAACACAAATGTCAGTATGTTAACACAGCCTAACTAACTTCCTGTCGTCTAAATCTACATTGCCAAATGTTAAGGAAATGGGAGTATTTTAACAAAGGGCTATTGTATATAAACGACCCACTTTGACACCCTAATGTTTCCCTATTTACTTCAAACTAATGCACAAATTATCCCAAAAGGTCCTCGTCCCTCTGGCTCTGGGTCATCTCTACACATAGGACTGAGAATAATAAGACATAGAGAAAACTATACTTTGGTCTGTTTTAAAGCCCTGGAATAAGCTAGGAACAGTGCAACTGCATGTATTATGAGGTTTAAAAATTGTTGTGGAGGAGAGATAATAAATAACTCGCGAATGTACATTTATGGAAGTCCTCTTTGGAATGAGTAACATGCTGGTCTATCAAGAGAAGATAAATTGAGTGGACTTAAGGACTTGAAAAATTAGGTTGGGACATGGACGGTGATGCAGTGGTTGAGAATTGATTAGGATTTATTAACAGCACCTGCATTACGGTCGTGTGAGTTCTAAGGAAATCCAATGACAAGTTCGGGACGTGGGAAGATAAACCCGCCAACACAGTCTCTTCTCTCTCATCTTAAACGGCTCATCCATCAACTAATAGCTCGAGATTATCCAAATGGCCCATCCAAATGTATCAGCATTTAAAAGGTTGACTAAAACCACCCGGCACTAGTCTCCTTACCCCCTGACCTCGTAAAACATTTCATGGATGCCCCCAAAATAACCACCATGAACCGATATGCACAGCAGTGCAATGGAGTCAAACTCAAGCGATTTCATCAGCCAAAAGCTTGAAAGAGAACCGTGTCCAACTGGCATTTCAGTTTTGACCATTCCTCCCTGTAATTAAGGCCATCTTCCAGCTCTAAAACCACACGTATATCCATCTTGAAAGAGATCTTGAAGCTTATTATCTCTCCCTCATTCTCCTGATAATAATAAGAGTTTTGCAAAGGATAAATCCCATAAGCCTTTAGCCGCGAGGATGGAATGGAAGCCCATATATTATATTGTACAGTTAAGGGGGGGAGAGAGAGAGAGCATTCTCAAAACCTTAATATCCGATTCCTTTTATCCTTCCACAAGTCAAAATTAAGAATTTATTGCCGTCTCTTCCAGAACTGAAATATAAATTAATGCCTGCAACCCAACCATTTCTCCAAGCCCATTTATTTCTACGGTAGTTCATGTGCTAATAGTTTTTTTGGGAAAAATGGTAAAAAATAACTTAACCATTTCTGAATGTTGAAAACATTTTTGAAATACACTGAAACGGTAATATGGTCGTTGCAGATCGATTATTCATTTGTAAACGTTTATTTCCCCAACGAACTCAACTGGACTATTAGTTATATCCGAATCTTTTTATGAATATAGAGTGAGTATGAGATTCACATCACGCACATTATGTTTACTTATATCTTGAACAATACAATTATTAAATACAAATTAAATCCTAAAAGAGGTTATTAGATGATTTGGCTAATTCCTGAGCCTCGTTAACAGTACAGAGATCACTTTTCAAATCACTCGTAGAGGTTACAAGGACCTCACAACCGGTTCAGTTCAGACCAATATCAGTAGGGCATTCGGGTAAATAATATATTTCATTTATTGAGTTTCTTTCTTCATGTCATCATAAATTCAAAACCTTTTAACCAACTGACATACATTTTTAGTTCAGTTACTTACTAGGGCTCGGAATTTTGAAATATTTTTAATCTAGACTTCCATGATTCCATGCATATGTATTAAAAAAGGAAAAGCAATTCCAACACCGACTGGATTTCATGTCCAATAAGAAAATTTTACTTTAATGACTTTTGAGCCTTTAGATCTTCATCATGCCTTTAATTATCATCCATACAAGGAAGTACCGACAGAAATATCTGAACATCGTCGATTTTTCATGACAAGAGGACGATGCGTGACCAATCGTCGTCAGCCCATCCACTCTTTGACTGCTGCTAAGCATTGGGAATAGAGAGAATTCACCAAACTTTAGACGGGTCCCCGAGGATGTTTGTATATCATCTAAGACTACTTGTAGGGACTGCAGATTTTTAAATTGTGTGCTGAGTATCTTGTAACTGTCAATGATTGATTGGCCCTCATTAAGCCCATTTCCAGCCTGGTCAGGGCTGGTCATCTCAGCGCTTTTCAATAGCCTCAACTAGGCATGGCTAGAAAAACTTGAGGAAATATCTATGGAGAGTGTGTCTTATGAGGGGGTTATAAAATAAAAGACATTATCTCCACCTAGAAATACCTATTGGTGCACTTATTCCTACAAATGATCCCCTATAAGTACTAAGCTCATAAAACAGCGCTTTTATTCCCTCTCAAATGAACCAAAAAATCTAGACTTTTGTTCACATACAACTACAGATAGTCAGATAGACATTATGTGGGAGACCCTGCTCCAGCGTTCCTTGAACATATTTCTTAATTGTAAGATATCACTGAACATAATTTTATTGAAACGATAAAAAATCGGTTTACCACAGACACCCCTAGCCATGGACCGGCGTAGGTCCCACATCGCAGGACAGTTTGTTGTTAGGCCGCTTCATGCCCTCCTTGATTTGCGGCAGTAATTTTTAAATAGATTAAACAGTAGGTATTGCCAATATTTTTACCTAGAATAAACAAAAAGCTATTCAAGATACTTTGTTGGTTTGAGGTCAAGGTTAAACCATTTAAAACATTAGAAACCCCTGCAACAGTGAACAGTGAACCACAAGTTGCAGTTACGGGTCGGGAAAATCTAGATCCTTTTAAAACCATCTAAAGTAACGTTTGATATTATAAGCCGCTTAAGCCAAGTGCATTCAACCCACTGGATGGGAAATGTTTATCTTTGGATTTTGGCCACGACTAGTTCTTCAAGGTGAAAAAGAGCCAAGAGATTAATTCAATCCCTCTGCTTCGATCGTATAAATAATTTCATAAATCACTGAGCATTCGACATGCACGCTTATACCCAAGTGATTTACTTCATCATTGAAATGCATTTAATACATTAGCACTTTATTTCCTCTTCTTGTGGCTCTGCAGAGTTTCAAATAAAAACTAGTCGGAAACTTAACACGGAATCTCCTGTTATAACAAAAATTCCTTAAAAATACGAAGTAATCGATTAAAATGGTTCAAGGTTTTTTCCTTAGGCTTTCAAAAACGGTTTCTGGCTACTTTGAATTAACAGTTTGCTACAATCCTTCATCCTTGGCATTCTACGTGGTTTCATCAAATGCACCTTTGCAGGTCATCCCTGTTTCTTAAGGGTTTTATAAGGGTTGATTGTACAATTTTTGGGCCTTATGACTTTATTCGTTTGATGCAATTTGTGAGGAAGTCAGTATGTATATATGATAATATAATCTCAGCAACCTTTCACTAAGGTTTTTATGGGATTCACTTTAACCTCCATCTAGAATTTTATTAGCTCAATCAAATTAAAATCCAAATGAATACTTTCCCCATTAACTCTGATGGTTGATGGTGTAACGCATAGGAGTATTCCCAAAACCCTGTTGTATAATCTACATCATTGTTGAAACTTAGTTGTCTACTGTTATGGTGGAGCACAGGTTTGAATTACAGATTAATGTAATCAGTAAGGACGGAGCGGGAAGAGATGACGTATGTTTCCACAGATGAAGATGAAGTAGATTCTTGTAGGGGAAATAATGAATCGCAGACTCGTAATATAAAATAGAATCTAAGACCGACTAGTAATTAAAATAACTGAGGGGCAATACTCGGACACGACGGAGTTAATTGGAAATGAGAGCCCCATTAGAAATTCCTGTCACACGTCATGGCGAACCTTTGATTACTAAAGAGAGACCGGAGGTCGCTCCTGCAACATACTCTCTCATTAATAATCAACAGCCATGATAATAATATCTCCTTCCCATTTTTTAAAGATGGAAAAAATCATGCTCCATTCTCCATGTAAATCCACGTAAATGTGTAATAGATTCCGGCTTTATTACAATCCACAATATCCATCATCAAGTTACTCCTCGTCTTAGTATCGAAATTAAATCCATAATCCTCAAACTTGCTGGCTCATATTTCCTTGTAATTTTAATTTTACAACAACAGCAGCAACAAACCAAAAACCTCTCTCATCGTCCAAAACAAACGGAAATCTTAATTTTCTAAGCATTTCACAAACCCAAACAAACACATCTGCAAGCTTATGCCATTCCCAATAATATTACAGTTCATCCAATATTTGTGGACACCAGTGCAGTACATCCCCCTAGCAATTCTTTCCCTGTGTGTAAAAATATGCGAAATAGTGGAAATATATTTAACATTAAATTATTATTAAATTATTAAATTCTTTATATCCCTCAAAGTGTACTGTGGATTTATAAGTTCAAGCCAGTTCGTTCTCTCCATTCAATTAAAGAACTCGTACAAGCTGTTTGATAGAGACAAATAATAATAATAATCTACTCTTGACTTATAATGTATACAGATGTGACGAGATGTATTTATGATAACTTGAGAAATATTTTTGGATTGAAGGATGGTGAATAATTAGGTGGGATTTGATGATTAGTTTCTCAGGCTGGGTCACGTATTACGATTTCGATACGAGTTCCTCATCTGACATTTGTAGCCCCTTGTTGTAGTCGTGATAGCCGTGGGAGGACATAGTCGGGAACAAGATGGTTAGTTCTGAAGGGCAGAGGAGAGGATCCTTAGCATTCCTCCCAGATTTGAACAAAATCTTGTGGGCACCCAGTCCAAATTTCATGATTTGAAACGTCTTTATTAGCCACTCTTCCCTGTCAATTAAAAAAGTACATGGACAATTGAACCCGAGAATCCATCCATCCATCACAAACCATCATATCAAGGTCTCCCCCAATTTTGAAATGATCAAGCCTCCACCCACCTCCGTTGGACTTGATTAGCTAATTAGACCTTTGGTACTCTTAACTGTGCAAGAGAGAGAAAATATTTGGATAGGCATCAGGAGTGTTTGCAAATAAGCCTTTGTGGAGGTTCGACTTGGTGGAAAAAAGTATAAAAAAACACAGTGTAAACAGGGGTGTAAAAAAAATATTGAAAGTTTGATGAGAAGATGTATTATGTATTGAGGTGTGTGTTATGAATTCATGAGAGGAGGTGAGTTTGAGCTGTAATAGTTCCCACTTGAAAATCCAATCCAATATTCGTGGTCCAAGGAAACACGCAATAAATAAATATGAGAGAGGAATAATATAAAACACAACCAGTTGATTATAAACAAAGGGAGAAGAGGTTGTAACAAGTAGGGCGATCTTTGTAGCAGGACTATTACATTATGTAGCTTCATTCTAAATGATGTTATGCAGTTGCCATGCAATACCAATGCAGTTGCTAGATCCATTTATACAACGGACTATTACGTTGTGACTTAGAGGAAGAAGGGAGTCATGTCATGGCTCTCTCTGGATGATGGAGAGGTGATGTCATACTACTGAATTATGAATCTAGTGACTGATTGTGGTTGATATGGCTCTTAATTCATTTTCCAACTCTTCTGCAGTTTGAGGATCTCAGTAGAAGAATGTGGGGAATTATGTTTGGACAGTGCTGCACATCCGTGTTCCACAAATCCCCCTCCCTCATAAATAAATCCCCAGTCAACGGTCTATTATTATTATTAAGAAATCTTGAATGGGATTTGACTCGAGTAGTAATTACAAGAGCGAATTTGGCTAAAAGAGGAGGGTAGGAATCATTTGTGGAAAAATCCTAAAATAATTCCCACCAACGACCTTCGCATCGGCTCTTTTGCATCCAACCCGTTTCTAGTTTCTACCCTACATGTCCAGCCATAACTTGTCCCTAATTATTTTTTAGGCAAATAGCTTGTGGTAATAAACAAGGTGGAATTTTCTCAATCTGCCATGGCCTCGGGACTCTGGATAGTGAGAGAGTGGGGAATTTGATGCCTGGGAGTTGTTGAAGAGTGACTGATGGACTATCAAAAGTCATTCCCAAAATAATATGTAAGAATTCTCGAACATCAGAGAGGCTGACAAGGAAGGACTTTAGGATTCGGATCTATTCAGTCATTCGACGGTGGGAGGCTAGTGAAGTCTTACGATTGAACATGGGGATTGTATTTAGAACGTTACTATATTTAACATTGCATTTGTATAGAAAAATCCCGCAGTTATGTTTGTCTTAGCTTTTTTCAATTTCTCAGTTCTAAACCGTCAGATTAGATTTTGAAATGAATTTAGATTTTAAATATCTAGACTAAAGAAACAACTAACATGGATGGACATTTGTCCATATGCTTGAATAACTCTTGAGTCAAGATTCGCGACCAGTTTGTAATTTAAAAAAAAACCGATATGAAACAACAAAGCTGAAAGTGTTTGATTTTTGTTTTAGAATATTATGGGCGAAGCAAATGGTAAATATTTCAAAGGAATTCTGAAATCCGAGAGTTGGATGGCTTCCCAATGGTAATGTAGATTTTTTGGTCATGAAAGGGAAATGGCATAGATTGGAGATTAAGATTCCCCACCACTTGGTACCAGTCTGGTGGGCCCACGATGAGATCTGGGATTATCATATTATTATTAAGTACAGAGCCAGATAAGTCTGGCAGTTGTTGGTCGAGTTGACGGCGGAGGTGATTTCGATGTCATTTATGCCAAAGGATCCACCTGGTGCAAAAATCACCTTCTCAAATGGATAATCCTGAAACTCTATCTGGTCAATATCAAGTCATGACCGTAAACTCAAGTTGTGGCTATCGAGTTGTTTTTATTTGGAAAAGTGCGTGGGACTTTGATGGAGATGCCAAGAGTCAAGTTCAATCCATCAACTGACCAACAGGTTATATTAGACAACTCTACTTTCAAACTCTCAATCTACTTATCTCCAATGACTATTGGGATATGGATTGAAATGTAAAGTTGGGGATAAATTCTTAAAAAACTAATATTAGAGAAATTTTCTAAGAAAACGATTTTCGAAATCCTTCATTCATGATTTAATATTTGAGGTTTAAGGAGTCAATTAGTAACTTGGTTAGTTTTATGCAAGTGTGTGTCCAAAGAGTGAGAGGTGAGTGCATCACCTGCATCCTTGTCTGTAGTAAAAAGTTACGAGAGCTTGGCCCTGCCGCAGGACACATCACCTTTTCGATGATTTTTGAACAGCTTATAGAGGCACGTAAGACTAAATGGGTGGATCGTACAACTGGAAAGTTGGATGTTGATGATGATCTTTTGCCACCACCACTACCACGACTTTACTACCAATATATAAAGTATAAAGAACAAGCCGGCTGAAAAGTGTGACTTGTCTCTCTATCTCCCTGTGTCGAGAATCTAGAGGTATTAGCAAGCCTCTCTCTCACTAGAATGTTATGACTGTAAAGTCCATAATCCAAAATAGTGGACATCAACTCCACACAGTCCTTCGGGAACGTGTCTTGGATAAACAGTGCAGAAAAACTTGTGGCCGTTTTATAACAAACTTTTCATACAACAACACACCATTTATGCAACACAGACCCTTCCACCTCATTAGATATTTGCAAAGGCAAAAGTGTTTTACTTTGCCCCATTTACACCCTATTCATATCCACTCAGTCTCGGTCCGTTACAGACCAAGGGATTGACGATTGTAATAATCAACAAGGGACACTTCTTTGCCCTTATTTCCAGTGTCTCTTGGAATGACAAGTTAGTGTCGATTGTGACGGATTTGGTACGAGTGTGGTTTGGGGAACTTGTGGGGATATATTTAAGTGAGGTGAGGACAGGAAGGCTAAATCCGGGTTTTGGGAGGACAGGCTTAACTTTAGTGTAATTACTTTTGCAACAATTAGTTTATAAAATATTCACTCATTTCGAGATAAGCGTCAAGTCTCATTAACAAGGGGAGAAAAATAATGTAAATTGTTCTAAGCGAGTCTATTGGACTGGAGGAGTGCGACTATTTATCCCAGCAATCTCGGAACCTTTTTCTAATTAAAGACAGGAAAGGGAGACGGAAAGTGAAGGTAATAATTACTACTTTTGTTTAAATAAAAAATCGCGATATTTTCCCCACCGTTTTTTTTCCATACCTTTATTTCCAGTTGAGTTTAGATGGGAATTGCATCCCTGGTAAGATCCCACAAAGAAGTTAAAGACTGTCACATCCACAATAATCCACATTCCACATCCAACAAGCTTGTTCTCTATACTCTCCTAGCTCAGCTCATATCCATCCCCAGTCCCAGAGAAATGCTCATATTAAACGATTACATGTAGTCAAATGGACAAATTGTCCGGATTTTTTTCCCTCCTCTGCATATTATTAAATTCCTTCCATAATATTCATAAACGCGCCTAGAAACTTGGATAGTCAAGCTGGCAGGGTCAAAGGGAAGACCACGACTAGACTATCCAGACACATTATTCTCACAAGGATTCTAGGGCATAAAAATTGATCGTTCCCATCGGTCAGAGAGATGACTGACCACCTTGGATGTCCAGAGAGATGTCCTTTGGAGAGGGGAAATCGCATAGGACGAGTCTCACTCTGTAGATCTGTCTTTGCTCAAGAGTCTAATGAATAGAGTTGAGCAAATATTATTATTATTATTATTATTCGACATGATCACAATAATTCCCTGAAACCCCATGCCTAGATTTGGGAGTTGATCGTTCATCTCTCAAGCTTTTTCCATCCTGTCATAAAAACACTTGGGAGAAACGACACACACCTCTCTCCAGCATCTCATCCTTTGGAGCCACATTGGACACTATAGCAGAAAGATTTTGATTTTTTAAGACTTGGCTCATCACCCTTACAAACTATAACTACTTTCAAGTGATGCATGAATTTCGAAAAAAAAAATCTTATGAGATTGGAATTAATAGCTCTCTCTCTCTCCTTGTCCAGAGACCTGTTGTTGAGTGAAGGCAGCCAGCTTGGCTCTCCGTGATGACCATGCTCATATATTTTTTTATAAGTTAATTTAAATAATAGTCTTCTGAGTATTCTGTCCTCCGTGTGTGGAATGAAATAAATGTCAAGAGTTGGCCAGAGTCAAAATATATTTAAAACGTAGTTTAATTATTGTATGATTAGGGCCAGTGTGGACTCCGGCTTAGGAGAGTAATGTATGGGCTGTGGTGAGATTTAGAGAACCCCTGATGTTCATGTCCTTATTCTTATCTCCTAATTGGCAATCATAATTGAACTCGTACATCTCCAACTCAATGGCTAAATTTCACTCCCTTAAATGGAAGTCCTCTCTCTTGGCCATTCTTACTGCATTTTTATCTCTCTCTCTCTCTCTCCCTTCGTCTTTCCTAGATGATTGAGACGGGGGACAGGGGAGAGGAATAACGACGGCTCTTGAGATTATACCATACCACCACCACTACCTTTTGTACCATTCAATACAAGATGAGAAGGACAAGATGGACATGAAAGGGCTCTACTTTTCCCAATACCAAATTCAGACCAATCTCTCTCGCACACAATTCTAATACTGTAGAGGAGACGCTCTCTTTGTGGGCACTAATGTTTAACTCGTTAAGTATTTAGAGTCCGCGAAAAATTAATATTAGTATTTTCTAAGAATGACATTTTCCCCTGCCGTTTCGTAGTGCGTCCAAAAAGGGTTGCATTCAACAGAGAGTCACCTGTATTCATAATAGCCTTATCATGATCATGAGGTCAGTGAGAAGAATGTATTCTCAGAGACGTGTCTCTCGAAAAACTCTTAAATTGTTAGACTGGTGAAGATAATGTGAGAATATCAATGGTCAACTCTGAATTGACTCGATCCAATCCATAATAATAAATTAAAAACCTTAAGTGCCTTATATGTCTGCTCTCCGTTGTAATTTGTAGTGCAGAGTACAGAGAGAGACAAGTTGGATTATCTGCCAAACATGACATCCTCGCAGAAAGGGCATTGAGGTTGAGAAAAGCCCTTTCCGTACCAATGACTTTTCAATACTTTGACAGCTATTTAGGGATGAATGGAAGAATCAAAAATGAAAAAAAAATGTGACAAAAAGTTGTCCTTATAATAATATTATTGTTGTTAATAATAATGACAATCTTTAAAATTAAAAGCATCTATGAGCAGGATTTGAAATCCAATTCCTTATAAAGGAGCTTTGAGTATTGATTTCATTTTGAGAGCAATTGATAATTGACACATTAGCTTGGAGTGATATTAATTCATGGTTTTTCACACATCTCAATCCCCATATAATACCTTGGAAATTTAATCTCACCTTATTTCAATTAATTGACCTTAACCAGCATGTCATTATTATTCTCGATCCTTTAAAAAAAATTAAATTAGATTAAATAGGATTTTAATGCATTAAAAAAATATCAAGAGAAACCTCAAAGTCCTCCAACCTTCCTTTAAAAAAATATCTTAAGAGCTCATATAAAGGGCGTAAAAATCTGGAGAAGTATGATAAACTAGCAAGGGATTGTAGCAACGACTGGAATCACAAAGGGTTTCATTGTTATTGGTCAGTTGGAAGTTGTGGAGGAACATAATTCAGACTCCATACGGCCAGCTTGTCACTACTTGTGTCTGAGAGAGCTGTTAATAATGGTTATAATAGTAAATGGCCATTGGTCCCTCTGTATGTGATGAGAATATTAATTCCTCTATTCTGTAGTAGTGGATCCATGTAATTCCACCTTAATAGTTCTCACGTTCCAACTCTTTTAGATCTGCTCATGTAAGGACATTCATTTGACACTCTCTAAGAATTATTAATTAATTCCCCTTTATCAACAAGTACTTTCAAACTATTCCCATCCCTCTTCCTCACCTACTTACAATCCCTCTCCTCCACTAAGCCTTAAACTTTTCTACTCTTCCAATCAATGGTCCAAAATAGTGGAACAAATACTACGAGCCAAATAGAACACCGGCAATAAACTCATAACGAGTCCTTCCATAAACTATGTGCACAAATCCTAGGCTTCCTTAAAAACCCTCAGTCCCTAATTTATTTCATCGTCACTTAATCCCCCTCATACTGTCCAAGACTTGCCCCCCTTTACCACCTTTGGGGGCAATTGACCAAGTCACGTGTCCAGACTTCAAGTCCTAGTGTGTGGACAGCCCCCAACTCATTATGGAGTTGGAGGTGAGAGATTAGAGTGTCAAATTGCACATGTACCTCAAGAGGATCCGTCTCTCTCTCATTATTATTGTTTGCAACTGCAACTTTATTTGTGAGGCATGATGGTATGGACACTGATTGCTTCAAGAGTACATGAGCCTTGGTTTCTCACCTTTGTGTGATTAGTGTGATATTACTAAGCAGTGGGATAACCTCTGTCTAATCTTAAGTGCAACCCGTGGTTTCCGGTACGTGGAGTAAACAGGTTATAAGAAATCTTAATCACTATCCCTCTGTCCAAGCCCTTGAGAGGGAGAAACAAGGAGCTGGAGTTGATAATTATATTCCAGGTGTGTAAAAATAGAGCCAATTAGCATAAAAGTCTTTGTGGAAAATAATTGAGGATTTAATTAGCCATCCTACGCCCTCCTGGCCCATCATCGTAGGTGTTTTTTACGAAGGCGTCACATCCACCCCAAGCTCACTTTTGGATTCATACTTTTTGCACACTATTTACAACAGTGCTTTTGTCCTATTCTATTTCATTGTTCATTAGGCTACTGGGTGACTCATCCTCTCTTCCTTAGTCTCAGTAGTAAAAGAGCCTTTGAATTAACTTGAGGGATCATTTTTAGAGCCTCGGCTTAGTTTTTGAGATTTTTTTCTTATTCTAATATTCTATTTGTGTTAATTAGAATTATTACTACTCTATTATCATACGTGTCATCAGGGTTTTGATGATTTGATCCATGATATGATTTGACTATTTCTAGACACTTGATCAGCCAATCTTAAATTCCGAGGGTGGAGTTCAAGTCTTCTTTTGATAAAAAGCCAATTTGTGGCCAGGATCCGTACAGCATTGTTACGGTCGGGTAGGGATTTGTTGGAATCTTTTTGTGTGTTTTTTTATTACATTCAACTCGTAGAGTTTGAGGTTAAGAAAGGGAATTTGCATAAGTAAGTTAGTGTGGGTAAAGGCTTTCACCTGATTCCTCTTTCCCTTCCCTACAATTCCTAACTCATCTAAACTTCCAACTTAAACAAGCACATCACATTATTCAAACAAAAACTTACACCTCTCCAGCTCTCGTCCCTTGGTGAACTTAGAACTATTCACAAGTCACGAGGGTGGGGTGTCTGTAGGTAAAAGATGGATTTAAGGGGTCAACCCTTGGCTGTGAACGGCCCTTTTGTCCAAACATAAAGTTTCTAAAGCCCTCGTGTACTTTCTCCCTTGCTTATTTTTGCAGAGAATTTATATAAGAGCATCATGTTGATCATTTCTATTCCACACTTCCTTGTTTGATTTCATGGAGCAGGAGCTTATTTGGAGCTTGAGACTGTTGATTTCAAAATGTAGAAAATCTCTGGTACATTTCAACCGACCGGCATGTCAGAGACTTTTAGGCTTAGATGTACTTAGGGATTTCTCCTGCTGTATTATTTTGTAAAAAAAATGTGTTTTCTTTTTGAAAGAGTTAGGGCCTTAGGGGATTTAAAAAATATATTTTGGTTAGACTTATTATGAACTTATGCATAAAAAATTTGAAGATACTGGATTATCGAATGGAGACGTTGGAGCAAGAGATATAAAAACCTGCTAATAAACTGTGCTTAGAATTAGTTGAAAACTTAGTGGATAAAGTAGCGTTAAAAACAGTCACCCGTGGGGTCCATTTGTAAACTTTATTTTATTGAGCACATTAAAATCCGTGTAATATTATTACATGTGCGATGGCAGCGTCGGAACTCAGAGTCGGAAGCTTTGGCTCAATTCAAATACAGCTCATAGAATCATCATATACGGTCTGTAAATCGTCCCCATAAATTGTTGGACCGGAAAGGTAGTAAAGCCTTCCATCACATTCGGCTAAAATAGAGCCGACAAAGAGAACTCCTTAAAAGATGGACATGGAGATAGTTAAACAAGAATGTTTGAATATTTAATATTATTAGAACGATAACTTCTCAAGGGCTTCACCTAGTACTTGTTACATTCTGCTAATTGCTAATTAAATCTTTAACAAAAGATTAATCTTCACTCTACCTCTCTCTCTCTGTCTCCAACAATGCCTCCGAGATAATTGGCCCGACTTACTCTAGGAAAGTCGGTGAGTTATGAAAAGAGTATAAATACTTTCTGTTGTCTCGAGAATTGAAAGTGGGGCTAATGAAGATGCGCTTATCTCAATAAGACGGCACGGACTCTATTGTTAGGAGACCATAATTCTCTAATTATGTAAATAATAATTAATAATAATGTTCATTGTTATTTTTAAATATTGGCCAACAGCCCACCTCAAAAATCCACACACTCAAAACTCCCCCGTAAAGCTGGGGAGTTCAAAATCAAAGTAAAGTTTAAAATTCACCACAGCGATAATGTCTCAATGTAAAGCCCCAGGCCGAGTAGTTTATGAACAGCCCATTTGTAAAAAGCTGAGTGATTTGCTAGCTCAAGAGTTGGCAATCTCAATCTCGTACTTTCCGATGGCCTTTTCCCAAAAAAAACTATCCCCTTCTAACTGAACATGACCTTTTATGGATATGGACTCGAGAGTGACTATTCTTACCACGTTCCTACCTAACAATCCCTATTGTAGTATCCAAGTACAGCAGGCACTAGTTATGAAAGAACTACTAGAGTAATATAAATTAGCAATTCTCCATCTCTCCGCATTCTTAAAAGACCTGTCCAAGTACCCGTGCGGGTCTATCGTTGATAGTACCATAAGGATTCAATCGTGGTTCATGTGCATATCAATTTGCCCTTTTCAATTCTATTTCTCTCAATCTCAACTCTGAACCCTGTCTCAAAGATAACTGAATTACAGAGGCAGGGGGGAAATGGCAATAAATGCAATTCCCGATCTACCTCTGCAAACAGACGTATTGAGTTCAGAATGCAAATAATAGTCCTCTCTATGGCTGTACTACACTCCATGGAATTACTTGGGAACAATAGGTACCCTAATGAAGTCCAGAGGGATTATAAATCGTCGATACAAATGGGGTGCAATGATCCATGAAATCTGCTAAGCTCTATTGGCAAGTTCAAGGGACTGTCTTCATATTTGGGGGTAAAAAAATATGGGCTCTTTTCAGCCACAAGCTACGGCACAGATTATAGGATGTTTTTAAAAAAATTATTGATTTGACAACCTGTCCGTTTGCAAGTGAGACGGATGGAGGAGATTTTTTATCTTCTGTTTCGATTGGCCAAATTAAAAATGTCTAAAAAAATAAGTTGATCTTTGTAGCAGATACTGTGATGGTTGATGGTAAGGTCATCATCATGGACTCGAATCTAGAAATGGGATTTGTGAACTAGATTATCCCTCGAGAGAACACAGAACCCGTTACTATTTTATAAAGAATCTGCCATTTACATCTAGAATTGATTGATGTCTCCTAATACTCCCTCAAGAACCTTCAAATGTCACTCTTCTCCTTAATTAACACCCTCCACACATTACGGGAACTCAGGGGGTGGGAAACAGTAGCAACCAAAAACACTACTGGACTCTCTAATGATAAAATAGAATTAATTTCATTGACCGGAGCTTTTAAAATGTGACCCTTTCTTCTTCCCATGTCATCTGGGCAGATGAGCATAAGGTTGGATGTTGGATCGATCTGTAATTTAGTTTTAGTTGACAGTCTCTCATAGTTGCTTGGTTGTGGATGCCCCATCGTCAAGCCCTTGCCCCTTGCTCCGTGCCAAGTGGTAACAAATTCAAGACGGTTATTTGGATTTTTTTCCAACTCTAGAGAGATGAGAAAATGACATTGTGTACTTATGTGTACAGGGCATTGTGTGGTTTCATTTTAAGGGCAATGGGATTTTATTTTCCTGCAGATTTGAGGAAAATTGATTGTGGACTGAAGATAAATTTGAAGCTTAGATTTTTTCTAAAATTGAGTTTGAAATAATAAAATATGAATAAATGATCCCACCTTACATTACATAAGTAATTTTTGCTGTTGTACATATATATAAACCTTGAAAAGATGCTCCTTGACAGTTCTTGAGGCTTAATAACTGTAGTTAACTCTATTTTACATCAAGGTAATAACGTTATCATACATAGTTGCATCCATGTGTCATTAGCATTTAAGATATTGTGTTTCCCGAGCGAGTACATAATTTGGCCCACCCTGCACATCCATCAATCATCTATCCATCATCAAGGATGAAAAATTTGAGAAATCCATACAGCTCTCCAACCTAAATCCTTGATGAAAAAAAAAACTAACTGCCTGGGCTGATAATATGAGTTTCTTGTAACTGAACAAACAAAAAGTGAGGCTTAGTAATCCAAATCCCCCCTCTTCCTTGTGGCTACGTTAATAAGGATAGGGTTTTATAATATAATGATATATTTTGGTGTTTTGAAGTCGTAAAAGTTTCCATTTATGAATTGTGGATTGAGCCACCCCCACCAACAGCCATCATAATCTCCTCTTTGTCTTTCTTGATTATTGTGATTATTTATTATTAACTTGTTCCCCCATGGCTGTCTAAGGCCATTCATTCAAATGAGAGAGGTGAGGAATATAATGAATGAACAAAGGAGATCTGGAGATATGTCCAATCAATTCACATCCAATGGATATGCCCTTAAATGGCCCGTCATGCCCTCGTTCAAACCAACCTCTTCCTTCATATTTACGACTTGCCCTTTAACATTTTACTTGGAAATCAATAGCAAAAATCATCCCTGCAAAAAAACATAACACTTATTCAATATCTCCTCCTCAATACCTATCCACTCATTAAACAAGAAATTTGGAAACGCAGCTCGGCTCTGGAATTCAAAGGGGCAGGATAGGATGACTGTATCAGATATAAAGATTTTAATTTATTAAGTTCCCTCTCGCTCTTTTTACCTTCTTTTGGAATGAACACAATATAATTCAATTAGAGACTTGGGAGCTTAATTTTTTTTAAATCCGTTCATCATAATCAAAGGATTATGCAAATTTAAAAAAAGAAGCTACAAGAGGATGTTCCATGCTGTCACAATCAGCAGCCCAATGCTACACGAAATGGGTCCACAGGTCACTGGGATAGAATTTTCATAAACAAACTTGCCGTGGGTTTAATAAGTTGGTTGTATAGACAATTCTGTATGTTTCTTAGTCACCTCAAGGTGAGATTATTTGTTTAAATTTAAGTCAATACTGAGATTGCCATTGTCCTAAAATAATTTTTAGATATAGTAAACTAACTGACTTGTGCTATTTTAATTCCAAAGTTGGAATAATATTTTAAAATGGTCATAATTTATGGACAGCCCTCGAGGTTCTAAGGAGCCGTCTTTCCGCAGATTCCCATGAGATAAGCATAAGATAATAAGAATTTGAGATGGATGGATTGATATTAGCCAAGATAATTGATTTTTATTATTTCAATCCCTCATTACTCATTCCACCCGTTATGTTCAATTAAATGAAGTTGAGGTTGACCTTTGGGGTTATCTGGATTAAATATCTCTTGTCATGGCACGCCGCTGACCTCTCTCTCTCTTTCTCAACTCAACTCGGGCCGAGGAAGGATTGGTCAATTCAAAAGTGATTGCCATCTCGAATAATATTCCCTTCCGAATGACAATTCCCAATCTCTACTCTCAACCTCACAACCCTTGAGGATAATAAAGAGCTAATCATTATTACAAGTCATGGAGTGATGGTACACATGATGTCATGAGAGAGAGATTTTAAATTGAATAATGCAAACTGACACACTCCATTTAGTTTCCATTATTCCCACTTGCCATAATAGCAAGTAAATATCCATTGTTTGAAACGCTCATCATGATCATGATGGTGGGCTTTTAAAAAAGGATGCTTTTCCACTTGGCCACAGTGGCCTTTGTTGAGTGCTCATTTGAATTTAAAACATTTGACTCTCTTTTCACTCTTTGTCTCTTGGGCTCTTTAGTCGAGTGTATGTTATTGTCAAAAAGATGGGAGGCGATTGATTGAAACAGTATGGATTCTTTATCTCGTTGAGCTCCAATAGGTTTTTTAAAACATGAAGAGCCACATTGCCAGATACACAGGGTTCTCAAAAAGGTATTTGCATAGAGATACTATGATGGGATTTTTTGGCAATTTTGAAACCCGTGTTGGTATTTTTTTGAGTCCTAAAAATGTTCAAAAAATTAGTATCAACTCTACTGTTCTCTGTGTTTTTATTTATAAACTTTGGAGGAGTAAAACCGTTGCTGTTGAGAACCCTAAGTGCGATGCTTTCTTTGCGCTTTTGTGTCTTAGCAGATTGAAGATATTATTCCATGCCTCGATTACTGCACACAGACAGACAATAGAGTTGGGATTCGTGATGTGGAATAATCAGAGTTTGATTGATTGCCCTTTCTCCCTTTGGGATCAGTAAACTAGTTACTGGGGGCAGTTACTATAGCTCAATGCTCAGGCTTTACAACAAAGTTAAAAGCGTTGCTCTGTACATGTAATCTTTGGATAAGGCTGAGGAGGATGACTACCACGACCACGACCACAATCCTGAAGATGACGACGACAGGGATATGCATTCATTATTATCTCTCGTGAGGTTGTGCAATGCTCATTTTTAATAGAAAACAGTTCTGTCTTCTTGACCTCATTTCTCCTTTGATGATACAATACTTTTCAGTGTCGAAAAATACAGTAATTTTAAAATCCCTATTAACCTGAGATTTCATTGAACGGAGCTGTTCGATTCGTGTCTTTCTAAAACTTGGAGTTTTGAACGGAATTTTAACAATCCGAATCCCCAACTTCCACCATTTTCAGTGACTAAAGAGATTGACATGGAAGTTGAAACCCTTGGCAGAGAAAGTAGTAGGGAAGGAAAAGTGCAGTGGTCATATCAATAATGTTGAGCCAATAGATATTTTTAGCACTTGAGACAGGGAGAGATGCATAAGATAGAGAGTGATTTATTTTGAATCAGAATATCCAAGTAGAATTGAATTTCCAAGCCCAATAATGTGCTTCCTTTATTTCTTCATTCATTAGCTAATTGCCTTTGAATTTGTAAACAAAAGGGGCCGAAAGTAAGGCAGTAGCTTTTAAGTACAGTGGCGGACTTGGAAACGGGCCCCCGAGTTTCATTCCATCCTCCGTGTACAAAGAATGTGGAATGTGGGCTGGAAATGTACGCGGAGATGTGGAGGCTTGAAATGCCTGTCGGGAAAAATGCAATAAAATAAGTTCAAGGCAGGAATCTTATAGCCCTGAATTGGCAGACATCAATATCCTCACTGTCTCCACAATAATCATCATCCTCTCAACAGTCCCAGTTAATAATATTTATTTGTTATTACTTCTCTGTCCCACTTAAGGACCAGTAGCCAATTTAATTACGATTTTCAATACTCGTGTCATTTAGTATAATTCATAGGACTGGCTTGATTCTTTCCTCCCAGTTCTCTACCACAAGAAATACATTATCAAACTATTTTGAATTAAAAACATTGTCTTCCTACCTTGCAGACATAAGTTCAACTGGGGAAAGGGATGACCTTCTGTCACTCTTGAAGAAACCAAACGATGGCTTCAATAGTGACAACGTCCACATCCGACACCCGAAACGTGGAGGAAAAACTCGGCCCGATTGACGAGATCCGGGATGAAAATGTTTTGAGAGAAATGGTAAGAGATTGACCTTTCATTTTCTCCTATATATTATACACAAAGGTATGAGGGTGACCTTTCGGCCCATGACCCAGGTGGGTATGTTATACTGGAGCATGTATTTATTTTTATTTGTACATAGTGATAGATTAGGAGAGATTGAATGCCTCTTTTATGAGAGAAGAGGCAGAGGGGGGGGGGTCTCTTTATTTATTTCTTCTCAAGTGGAACTAGACTATTTTCACATTCCAAGTCAATTGAATTCACCACCACCCCCGACAATCGAAAGGAAAGCTAAACAAGGGAGAAACACTTACAGAATTTGCCTGCAACCTCTCCACCCATTTCTAAACACATCTTTATTATTTGAACTGCATATTTGAGGAGGATGGAGGAGAGGATTTAATCGTACAGATTTTCAGGGTTAGTTCGGAGAAAAAAATCACACTTGGCAAAATGTTACAAAGGTCGCTTGGGCATATCGTAGACCCAAAGTTTTCTTCTCTCCTGCATTAGTAAATTATTTATATGGATACCTCGGTTAGCTGTGCGAGTATTTTCTCTGTCAGGGGATTTAGCTTTCCTCCCAGAATTTCTTTTTCAGACACTTGACATAATGTGTGAGGAACGTTTGTAGGTAGTAGAAGATTTCTAAAGGATTTTCTTATCTACTAGAGAGTCCCTGCTGAATTACCCAGGGTAGAAAAGTCAAGGCTTGATCAACATCACGTTTTAGATGCGCCTGTAGGCTCCGGCCTTTCTCGCCCGTCCACCTCGTCTTTAAATGGAAGGGGAAGCTACGAGATTGAAATGAAGTGGATATTGAGGATTGAATTATAAATAAAAAAGGAGTATGAAAATAGCCCTTTAGGTTAAATGGTGGAGGAGGAAGATGAGCTTTGAATTATGAAGGGGGCCTATCTGGATAATTTATTAAATAGCATGGAGACAAAGTCTCTTTTATATGCAAATATTTCAAAATGTCTTGAGAGGCTAAGGGACTTGATTTGAGGAGAAGAATTGCTTAAGGGCCTCTGAGACGGGAACTAGGAAGTGTGTTTGATACTGCAACTTTTAATACCACCGATATTAGTACCTTTGTCATAATTCTTGCCGAGTTGGACTGGACTAGTTTAGTACGTAAGGCGGAGGTCCAGGGTATTTGAAACTAAAATTGTATTGCCAATTATTGGTGGGCATGAAGTTAGGATTTTCGAATTCAAGGGAGACCTCCGAAAACATGGATATAGGGGGAGATTATTGCGAGTAATTTTTAAAAATTTGTATTTGCGCTACACCCTGTATTGTAACATCTACAGTAAAATAAATACAAAGTCAAGTGGCCGATGCAGAGCAGATTCGAGGCTGAAGAAACTCCTATCTTCACCTTGCAAATGGCACAAGTCACATGAACAGATTGTCAAAATGACATTATTAACTTTTTTTCTGCCCAGGGCATCAGTTCATTTCAAGGTCTTTATTATGCATTCCCCCTCATATATTATTCTCTTCTCATTCTACCGTCTCTGATTGCACAAGGATGGGCGGAGGGGGTTAGAGACCCTTAAAGACAGCTAGAAAACCTAGGGCAACCTATTTGAGAGTTTTTTTGGAGTGGCTGCTCCTCAGTAGCTGACCCCACCCTCCACAGCTTTTAAATAAAATGAAAGATTTTTTTCTATAGAATACTACAGATGAATGCTGGCGTTTGTGAAGAGAAGAGATTCATAATATTTATTAACTCTCGACAGGGATGATTCACAAACTATGTCAAGGGTCAGGGTCAACCTGCAAATTACTCGAAATCTGACGCCTGAGAACTCTTTTGCAAGATTCGATAAATAGTGTTGAATTCTTGACCCTTAGTTTAAAATTGTCCCTTGGCCGTGATTTGTGCACACGTCCCCAGGGTCGAATCTCCGAAAAAGGGGTTCAAAAGATCCATATAGTTTTATGAATCTTTTTCTTCCTCTGTGTT
Organism: Agrenia bidenticulata; assembly: GCA_034694785.1. Classification (NCBI taxonomy): domain Eukaryota; kingdom Metazoa; phylum Arthropoda; class Collembola; order Entomobryomorpha; family Isotomidae; genus Agrenia; species Agrenia bidenticulata. The sequence continues at coordinate 58,458 of JAQFYM010000185.1, read as the reverse complement.
TTGTCGTAAAAGGTTCTTGATATCAAATTTCCTCCTTTCTAGAAATGATCTTGACTGAGAAATTAATTGAAGGGAGGATATATGAATCCCCTTGAGCACCGACTAGGACAAATAACTATCGCTTTGACTAAATATTTCAATATTCCACATTCCAGCTCTTCCAGTCGAAAAATTTGGGAGCTGTCCACAGCAAAAAAATCTACTCTTCGAAACTTAACAAGAGTCTTAGGGAAGAGACGATATTGACTAAATATTCACAGGAGTTTAGCTTGAAGTGGCAACAGTTATTCCTAGTCTTGTCGACACATTTTCCATAGTCGGTCAAGCCGTATCCTGCATACAACTGATAGTAAATAAAATATGATCATAGGTTCACCATTGGCCATAGAAAGTTATATGGTCAACTGCTACCTATAGTCTACTAGTAGTGTGGGACAATTTTGTATACAATAAAATCCAGCCCCCTCGGACTCGTGTTTCCCATGTGGCAATTACAGCTAATTTGCTTTTCATCCCTGGGCAGTCATGTCTTAATGTCCTTAATAGTATCATTTATAATTCAGATCGGACTAAGTCCCTCAGGACGGGCTTTATAATCAAAATCCAAAAGGATGATTGGACTGTCCAGCTGGAATAAACTGTATGGAGACGTAATCACAGTTTGATAGGTTGGCTATCCCCAATCTCCATGTCAAGGAAACTTTTCCCAGAAAGTCCAGGGACAAAGGGAGAAGGACTGCAAACTATTAAAATTAGTTGGAGGAGATGAACGCGTTCCTTGTATTTCTGACTTGTGAGTTGTGTAATAATTTATGGAGAGCCCCTGCGGGCTATGAGTTTCTTGCATAAATTATGTTACAGTTGAACTGGCTCGACTAGGTAGGAGACGTAAGTTGAGAGGTGGGGTATCAACTTTAGATGTGGTTAGTTATCCGAGCAGCTCATTAGCTGAAAAAAAGGCGAGAGGTTTGGAAATAATTGCACAAAATCTCAACTGTTTTTTGGCCAAATGTGCGAGTAACTGTTAGAGACTAAGGAGAGATGGGTTTCATAAGGCCTCGTCCCTAACTGATAATGGTCTTACCATACTTCCATACTACGTCAGGAACATATTGACACTACATTCTCCTCATAAACCCCTACATAAGAAAATTCACATTTCATGTACAACGACATCTGTAGGGGAGAGGTCGTAGGTCAAAGAGTACTCAAAGAGTAGTTGCAAAGGAACCGTTCATTAAGGGTTAGGGTACTTGAAAATAATTGATGGCTCACCCCGTATGGAAAAGAGCAGGATAAATATGAATCTTTTTTATCACGTAGATTTAATATTTCTAAACCAATGAAAGATTTATATTTTTGCGGAGGCATGTAATTGAACATTATGATATTGTGACTTTGACTTTGGGCCGGGTTGCGTAGGTCGTAGGTCGTGTGGTTGTGGCTTAATTCTTCTCTAAATTAGATGATAACATGGAAGAGAACCGGGTTTGGTTTAAACTTCATTGTCAATGATGATTATGTTGTTGGATGTGTAGTAACTCACCGCGAATTTCTCGATACTTTTCTGGGTAAGGATTTTGGCAAAGTGTGAATCCCATTTGAGTCCTTGGAGAACTTATAAGGAGTTATGTCGTACTAATGTTCACCTCACTCTCAAGGGATCATCGTAATCTATCCCATCTGATATTATCAAATCCAACCAGGGTTCCTACAAGACAACAGTTTCTCCTTTTGCATTATTATTTTATTCCGTACATTTAAATTAAAACCACCTGTCAAGGTGGCAACTAGTAATGACAAATAAAAAGTTTCATCTATTCCCCTTTAAACATAAAGGGCTAAAAAAATTAGCCGAAAAAGAATTCTGCGTCAGGAACCCTGAACCAAGCTAAATCTGTCCCACAGACAAACAGACAGTCAGACAGACAAAATGGGCAAGTTGATCTTGACTTTGACTAATCCCCTGTGACACATTCCCTTTTATATTCCACAGACTTTTTATCATTTTTTTCTGCAATGACGGAAGCTGTACTTTTATTCAAGTTTGCGTTATTCTCCTTAAAAAAAAAATCCGTGTTTCGTCCTGTTTCATGCCAGGGCTTTTTAATACCCTGAAATCGATTGTAGTGTCGTGATTGACAGTATGACCCGGGAGTGTACAGGCACATCGGCTGGTACGTCGACCTCTAATAATGCGACCCTCTCAGGTCGGATGCACACTGTGAGATGACATGACATGACATGTGGGGAAAGAGAGTGACCTTTCTCCATCTTTCGGAAGACAAGGTACAAGTTGAAGGTGACAGGTGACAGTTGACATGGGTCTCTTATCTCCTGGCATGTTCATACATAAAAATCCCCACGCTTGTCATTAATAAAAAGGGAGGGTTATCATAATAAAATCCTCCTCGAGTTTCATCACCGCAGATGCCTCGGGAATAATAAACAAGAGTCGTCATTTATTTGTTTTTTCTATTTATTCATACGTACAATGTACATGTAAAAAAGGAAGCCACACAAATCCACACACTCGTGTTCCAACACAAGGGAATGGATAAACAAGGCCGTCAATCTTCATAAAACTTTTATTCCTCCTGAAGGACGTTTACTCCCGTTTTTCTCTTCCAATTTGATGTTAACGGTATTTTGAATTACAAAATATATTTCACATGTCACATTTCTCCATGATTTTATGAACATTTTTTAGCCCGTTTTTTTTGTTGACTTGAGAGATTATAGTTATTAAGCCAAGGCGGTTGTTGTCATCCCATTTAAATAATATCACGCCCGTTTCATATCACTTTAGAAAAGAGTTTGAAAATATTTTCTCCCTTTCTTTTGATACAGTTTTGTGCATGGATTTCTAAGATGCTCTATGAATGTCACCCACAATAAAATTCTCATAAAAAACATGCACACTTTTAGTCTCAAGTTAGGCAAACGTCCTAAAAATCAAGATAGCAGATCGAAGGCGAGAATATTGTTTGAAGGCAACTGCCCGGGGTCATGTGATACCGTCTAAGGAATTCCCGCAGTACTTATTCACAGCTATTGGAAATGGTTTACATATTTGACCATGGAATTTAATTGAAAATGGTTTCAGAATTTCCTCCTTAAAATCAGAATGTAATGAAAATGGTTGATTTCTTTGTAATTTTCAGTGGGAAGATGCAGAGGATCCGGATGAGAAGCGCCAGCTCCGATCCAGAATGTATAAGATGAGAGAAGACAGGATAAAAGAATACTATGGCAGAGAGGGTCATGAAATTTTGGACAATATTTTTAAACCGGATTTTGAGCCTGAGCCGGTTGAAGACGACTTAATGAAAACGACCGTCCAAGGAAGCCGGGAAGTAACCGTAAGTTCTGCCGAATCTAAATCCACGGATGGGACTCAGACAATGAAATCCTCCGGAATTCAGGTAAAACAATGTGTGACATCTGTAAGTAAATCGGGTAGCCGGATTGTGTCAAATGAGGAGGAGGGGGTTAAGAAGCGGATGAATAAGAAAGACCGGACATCCCAATTCAAAGAGATCCAGACCAAAAGAAGGAAAGACTCTTCCGGGGAAATTGAGATAATAAATATGAGAAAGGGGAAAAGCCCATCTGCCACTTCCACTGGAAATGTGACTACAAATAACAACAACAACTTTAACAACAAAGTCGTCGTGGCAAAGAACATCCGAAACGAGATCGAGAATGGCGTCTCTGAAACACAAAAGAGATCGGGACGAGGAGAGGGTGTGACGAAAGTTGTAAATGGCAGATCGTCCATCACATCATCCAAAGCCTGTTGTACAAGCTCGACAACAACAAGCACCACTGCTCCTCCCGGCACAAAGTCAACTTCAAAAGCCATCACTGAGACCAATAAAATGTCTACAGACAATCAATCCGCCGCCACATCCACTACTACATCCATAACAAGGAAACATCGACGAGAGGACTCTTCGACTATGACAATGACCAAGAGTTTGACCACCACCACCTCCGCCTCATTCTCTACTAACCGAATTGTGTCATCGTCATCCTCTTCGAGCAGGAAGGAGGCTTTCAATAATTTGATCACTTCCACAGGGAATGTTAAATCTTCAACTGGGACAGTGGTTGTAATCTCATCTGAGCAAGTCCCACTTGGCTCTGTTCAGATTGAGGAGGTACTTGAAAGGTCCCTCGAAGGCACTGCCAAGCAGGGAAGCTCCACGAGAGGAACATCTGCAACGAGGCAGACTAAGGACGTTGGAAATAAAACCCGACAGGCCAAGGCAGATGCGGATGTAATAAATAGAAACTTGGCGAGTTCAACTGTTGGGTCCGCCCTTGTGACCAAGTCTGAGTCCACCAAGACCACGTCTTCTGGAAGGGTGTGTAGCAAGTCGTCAAGTGTGGCCGTCAATGCCAATTCTAATACCAATACAAGTAATGGCTCTGGGATGAAAGAGAAAAATATTACTAAGGCATTGGATAAATCAGGAGAGACTAAAGAGAGTAAAATAAGTAAGGGACAAGGGAGACGAGGCAGTAAAGGAGCCCCCAAAACGACTGAAACTTCCCAAACTCCGACCGTAAAAGTTGATAGAGCCGAGACTCTTGCAAAAGGGGACAATAAGACGGAAGAGTCAATCATAAGGGAATTGGACATTTTGGACACTTACTTGTCACAACGGAGTGTCTCTATTGAAGAGTCTGGTCCCAGTCCATCACCAACTGGGGCTAAAGAACAGCCCATTCGAATGACCAAGGTTAACGGGACAATGGCAGTTGATCAGCCAAGAAAAGTTGGGGATGATGAGATTGATGTGATGGAAAGTGGATTGGAGCCCCCCTTTACAAGTGCAGTATACAAGTACGGGTGTCCCGGTGAAGATCACCGTCATCACCCGGATCACGACGACGATACTCCGGCTGACAAGAAGAATACAAATGAGTCCAGGCTGGGGAAACGGGGAGAGAAATCAGAACGACACACAAGGACTGATGATACAACCAAGTCAAATATAGAAGACGAGATTATCGTGGATGAGATCCGATTTGGGAAATCAGAAGGGAAGCTCTCAACGGATAAAAGTGTCAAATTGCTCAGACAGAAAGAAATCAATCCCACCACCAACTCTCCTACCAATTTATCATCAAAAGGAGCCAATCGGGCAAAGGCACACATTAAAAAAACACCAGAAGTGTCTGAACAACCTCAAGTCCTCAAGGCCACCTCTGCATTCACCACAACCTCCAAGGGGGCAATGGACACCCCAGCCAAGCAAAAAAAGTATGACGCAGACATCCTTAGCCGTCCTAGTGTTTTCAGACGAAAATCTGTCGAAAGACCCAATCCAAATCCAAGAGTTAGGAAAGGTTCGGATTCTTCTCCAGAACGGGACGTTAATGCTCGAAAGGGAGACAAGCCACAGGTACGCAGACCCGTTCGTGTAAAATCTGACGATAACTTAGAATTAGATGAAGGTGATGATGACAACGATGAGGATGATGACAATCCTCTCATCCCTGAAAAACGAAGGGATGGTGGAAAGCTTGATAGCCCGGGGGCGGTTTTAAAAGCAAAGAGCTTATTTGAGACGAAGGCACAAGAGGCGGCGATGGACAGGGCTTCTTCAGACTTCGATATGGACAAAGGACTCACTAAGACTGCGAAAGTTTCCAAGAAGGCGGCCTTATTTGAGGCTAGGTCAAGAGGCGAACGGGTAAGCATTTCTTCTGAGTCCTCCGTTTCTGTGAATTTAGAAGGGCCTTCTCAGATGGGAGACAAAATTGAACCCCATGGAGTACTTGGATCTCAAATAAGATCATCGGTCACTCCGGAATACCAACCAGCACGTCACAAGGATATTGTTGTCAATAAATCTGACGGTATTGCTAATGCTAGGGCGGTGGAACGAGGTTTAGAGATCAAGAAGTCAGAGGTGACAATGAATAATAAAAAGTCAGAGGCGTTTGAAGATAAGGCCTCCTCAAAGTTGTTTGACAGTTCAAAAAAGTCCGACTCGATCACCAGAAAATCCGAAAACGTGTCAAACACGAAAAAATCTGAAACTGCTTTGAATAGTCGAAAATCGGAAGTCGGCTTTGAGTCTAGAAAATCAGATATACGCATGGAAAACTCTGAGCTGGGTACGACAAAAAGTAGAAAATCTGCCAAAGGTGTGGAAGATTCCGAACAAAGCACAAGAACTGAAAAAATAAGCCAGAATATGGGAAATTCTGAATCCAGCTCAAAGGCCATGAAATCAGATCACAATATTGAAAACTCAGAACCAAGCCCAAGGACTAAGAAAGTGGCCCCAAACCGTGAAAATTCAGAGCGTAACGTTAGAACTAGGAAATCAGATCCAAAACTTGAAATCTCTGAGCCTAGCTCAAAAAGTAGTAAATCAGATCACAACATTGAGAATTCTGAGCTTAGTGCAAGAACAAGGAAATCAGATACAATTATTGAAAATTCAGAACTGAGCACAAGAAATAGAAAATCTGATCAAAAAATAGAAAAATCTGAAAGCACAAGAAATAAGAAATCAGAACCTAAAATTGAAAATTCTGAGCCAAGCACAAGAATTAGAAAATCAGAACCTAAAATGGAAAATTCTGAACCTATTACAAGAACTAGGAAATCAGACACCATCATTGAAAATTCAGAACCAAGCACCAGAAATAGGAAATCTGATCCAAAAATAGAAAAATCTGAACCAACCACAAGAAATAGGAAATCCGATCCAAAAATTGAAAATTCTCAACCTAGCTCAAGATCTAGAAAATCTGAAAAGAACATTGAAAATTCTGAGCAAATTTTGAAAACGGAGAAATCTGTCACACCCATTGAAAATTCTGATTCAAGAAAACTAAATAAAAACGAAGAAATCCTTGCCGATGAGACGCTAGAAAATTCTGAGCCAAGCATAAAAACTGACATCTCAGAAACGACGAAAGCCGATAAATCCAGATGTGCCGTTAAAGTCCAAAGTAACAGGTCCAATCGGTCGGAAGTCCTTGACTCGAAAACGTCGTCAGAAAGCCGATTAAGTCGAAGGTCTTCTCAAGAAAAGTCTAAACCCGAATGGAGCAAAGAAAATCGACCGAGTTGGAATCAGTCTAGAGAAAATTCAGACCTGAAACAAATTTTCGAGCGTCGTAGATCGTCTGTCCGTGCCAATTCTTTAGTAGAATCAAAAGTGGAAGCGATTTTAAATAAAACAAAAACTTCGACCATCACAAGAAGCCAGTCCGTGGCCAGTTCCAACCGAATGACAACCACTGAACTCAATGCCATCGATTCTATGGATGACATCCAAGACCTTGAGAGACTACTCGAAAAGGCCACGGACTACGATGAAAGGAGCAAAATTCGAGGTCGAATTCGAGCTTTAAAAAGAAAAGTTGCTCTGGTCAAAAGACCGTCTACAGAAGGGGAGGAGTCCCCTGACCGAAGTGTCAAGCGAAGTGTGTCCATTCTAACATCAGATGAGCCTCAGGTCAAACCCAAGTTGGAGAATACTAAGGCATACGAAAGACGACGTTCATCCTCGGAAATTCCTCCAAATAAAGTGACCACTCGCAAGAAGTCCAATGACCTTCCTGAAAATCTAACTTCGGCCAGGAAAACAACTTCCGATCAACGGATTCGAACAGAAGTAAATGCTGAATCCGAAGTCACAGCCTCCAGGAGAAGTTCTAGGGAGAAAAAGGTGTCAACCGATGAGAACCTAGAGACTCCAAGAAAGTTCAGTAGACAAAAGAGTTCAGAATCGCCCTCTCGTACAAGAAACATTTCTCAGGTCAAAGAAAAGAGCGAAGAAAAAGTTTCAGGGGAACGAAAATTGTCGTCAGAAACCCAGGAATTGCTTAGCACTCGAAAATACTCCAGAGAAAAGGCGAAGGATGTAGAGGACGAGGTCAACTCTTCTGAAAACAGTCGACCTACGTCAAGACGAAACTCCAAGGAAGTCCTCACATCAAGACCATCCTCACCCACCAAGGGCTCCCCTGGTCCTGAAAGCCGGTCGACAAGTGTTAGTCGGCGGGAGTCACGGGAAAAGACATCTCCCACACGAACTTTGGACTCAGTTCCAGAGGCAAAGGCAAGTGCTGAGGTTAAACGAAATATGACCAAAGCCGAAAAGTATGAAGCCGATATTTTGAGCCGTCCGAGTGTATTCCATCAAAAGAGACAAAATGACGAAGCTGAAGACAGAGTTTTGGAGCCTCAAGTTCAAAAAAGGACTTCCAGGGACTCTGTGTCCCCTCAACGAAGCGAAATCCCAATTTCAAATAGAATGAAATCTGCCCGAGAAAGTTCACCCCCGAAAATGATTACTGAAGAGCCTCAAAAATCAGAGGCAAGGGTTGGGGTATCTCAAGAAACCTCGAAGACCGAGCTAATTAAATCTGAAGTCCTTGCCAAAGATGAGTCTGAAGTCCTTGCAACAGATGAGTCTAAAGTCACATCGGTACAGAAGTCATCAACACGAAAATCATCATCAAGGAAGAACTCTGAGGAACTGCGGGCTTCCAAATCTAATAAACCAACTCAGCCTGAAGAAACAAGAGCCCCTGTGGGGTCTCGGAAGAACTCTGAAGACCAGATTGTCTCCGGGTCGAAGTTCCAAAGGCGTCAGTCAACCGAAGAGGGTCAAAGTCAAACTGTATCCTCCTCAGCCGGAAAAAATGCATACACTCGAAAGACAAGCTCTAAGGAAATAAAATCAGTTGGTGTTGTCATTAGTGACTCAGCAGAAGGGCAAAGTGGATCATCACGAGTCCCAGCCAAGGAGATTGTAGAGACAACAAAGGGTCACCCCACGCCTGACGATGACAAGTCCACCACGACAATCAATTTTAATCAGGAACAAGAACCAACCAACCCACCCACACACCCATCATCTCCAACAACACAGCAACAGAAAAAAACAACTAAGGAATCGACAAGAGGACAACAAGGGATGAAACAAACCACGACATTCTCATCATCAACAACCCGTCGTGCAGCTACAACGACCAATAAAGCCTCAACAATTTCCACATCTAATTCCAACAATGCAGACAAGACCGAAGGAACGGAATCCATAACGTCGAGCTATGGGGTCGGTCCCACCGACGACGATGGCACCCCACTTTTTGGACTTCGGGCCTTGAGAAAAATCAAACAAGTTCAGGAGGAATTTTTGAATAGAGAAAGTGATCAAACTCCTCCTCTGGATGGGTCAACAGAAAGCCGGAGCTCGACTTTGAGGTCAAGTGAGAATTTTGGATTGAGAGCTTTGAAGAAAGGGTCGGTTGTTAGCCGAGGATATGATAGTTCAGACTCAGTCTCCGGGGCTCCAAAAAGTCGCGAGTCCTCAGTCCCAGTGGGTTTGAGAGGGGAGAATAAGTCAGAGTCGGTTCTATCATCATCTCAAATATCCAGTTCTAGTAGTCGGACATCATCTCGAGGAGATGGGACATTAGTAGATCAAGGCCGTGGAGGTATAGGAAGCTCTCCAAAATCCATCTTGAAAAAAACCTCATCTTTTACGAGTCAAAGTAGTGGGAGCGGCGGTGGGATCGTAAAGTCAAAGACTGAGACGGAGAGTAATAATAATTTGGATGAGATTGGGAGAGATGACTCCGAACGGTCGACTTGGCCTGACTCAGCCGTCTCCAGTAATAATCTTGATGACTCCTCATGGCGACGCAAGTCCATGTCACCCTCACCAATACCCGATGGTCAGTCCATGACGGGAGGGGGGACCTTTTCCCGAGGCAAGGTGGGTCGTTCTTCGGTTAAAGAGATGTCAAAAAGATTTGAGACATCTGAAACTTCATCATCAGCGTTAACATCCTCGACATCAAACATTTCATCCACTACTACATCCTCACCTCAGAATGATCATACTATTAAAGCGTCCTTCGTTCGGGCTGACAGTCCGAGTCGTATTCCCTCCCCAATTCGATCGACAACCACAACAACGGTTACTAAAAAGAGCACCACAGGCGTGAGAGGAAGTGGGCCTGAGTCCACCACCGTAGTAACTACGGAGAGGGGAACTGGTTCTGATTTCGGAGAGATTAGTGACTCTGATAACCCTGGGGGTTATCGGGTCACACAGACAACTGTTACCAAGCGGAGTGGAGTACGTAGCTTCCTGACGGACCAATCTCCGATTCACGACTTGTCAGATGTCATTGAAAGAATGAAAGGGGAAGAGGGCCGCTATGCTCAACAGTTTACGGATGAGGACCAGTCTTGCCCTTCTGACGGACTAAATCTTCTCAATAAATTTATCGGAGCTCAGATAATAATGAAAGCTGTGGAGCCCATGCTGGGTACTCACAAGGTATGTCATCTTTTTAATAATCCTCCAAGTCCGCGTCTTCCTTGAGATAAGATGTTATAGGTCAGTAGGGTGGTGGATTAGATTTATGAGATTGTGTGATAAAATGGAAGCTGCTGGGATATGTATTATATAAGTCATCAAGTTGGAAACCGATACGGGCTATTAATTTTGGGGGACAGATTTTATTGAAAGACGAGCATGTTGGGATGATGTGATTGAGGGATGAACTAGTTGAGGGGGGCATAAATCCAACTTTTAATGGAGGTGACATTGACTCTGTATAAGAGGAATTCCCCATTCCTCACCACCACCTCTGTCGGCTCCATTTGCCAAGGTGACGATGACGATCTGGCACATCTTCCGCTTATATCCTTATAATTCGAGAAATGTGCCGATGAATCTCCTCCTAGTCTGAGGAACGAGGAGTCGGATTTGTTTTAAATGCCCGCACAAATGATTACTCAAACATTTTTGGCTTTGATTTATCCAAAGTCCTGTATCTTTTCCCGGTATCCTCACTCCAAAATCGTTTCATCATCCAGCAGATTTGTTATTTGGAAAACGGTACAATTTTTGAATGGTAGCATCGAAATTTTGAAACTCAAGAATGTTCTCTGTGTTTTCCCCTCTCACCCTTTTTTACTCCCAGATCCTACGGCCTTTTTTAATCTTCTCAAGTGCCAATAATCATCGTATTATCCATTCTTCAGTGTATCAAATGAAATGGAGGAATCTGTTGGGGACTCTAGTACAGTTTTCAAGCTTAGGTTGTAGCAAGAGCACATGTAATTCTACTTTTAATTATCATTGCCCATTTAAATGGGGTCAATGGGTCTTTTGTGTAGTCGGATAACGTAAGTCGGTTGCTTAAGCTTCAGGAATAAACGAAATGTTTTAAATCTGGTGGAATTAATTAAAGGTTTTTTTATGCCGACTGTGTTTAAAGAAGCTCTTACTATTTGTAAGTAACTAAGGTATTAAAAGACATTTGTCATTAATTTTCATTGTGAAACCGTCTGAAAACTAACTTTCAAATATCTATGCATTTTTATTTTTGTTTTTTATGGAAAATATATGTGTTTCGAAATGATTTTCCTTTTTTCACCTCCCGTCGCTTTCTCTCACAAGCTTTTTGGCCTCTGTATCGAAAAAGGAGTATCTGAAGCTCCAACTACTCCACGCTTGATTTGAACAAGAGTTTCATTCGATTCCTCCACCATGTACACGGATTTAAAAAAGAGAGCTTTGCGGAGTAAGCCGGGTAGGGCCGGAGATGATGTGAAAATGGTCTCTCCACTTAGCTTGAGCTCACATAAAAAGATCCCCACATGTAAATGGATCTCCCGAGAATTCGGATCCACACTATAGACCACAAAGACTCCTCCCGGCTTCCTCAAAATAGTCATATACTGGGAGAGTGTCGGGTGCAAAAATCTCGACTCGTCTTACTATTTTAGGGCAAAGAGGACTGACGAGTCACTTGCTATTCCTAGTCACTATTTTACACAGACAACAAGAACTGGCCAAGAACACACCATACCACTAAAAGGGGGAAGAGACCACCGGGTCAAAATGCTACCACAATCCTGGCCGACTTTTGAAAATCATTTCTCTTGATACGCAAACACCAAGAGAGATGATCGGTTGGGCAAATATTGAATCCCCATTATCTTAGGATCCATCTCTTCATTTGGGCACATCCAACTCACAAAGAAGCCCGTAGGCCATGTCTGGAACTTATTCTCTTAAGCCTTGCAAATATATTTCCTCCTCCTCACATGTCAACTTTCTTTCTCGATATCCGATTTCGGTATTCATGAGGCTAGTCTCATTATGTCCTCCTCTGTCACCATCATAAATTATAAGAGGGATCCTTGGTCCACTTTCCGTCTCTCTATCTTAAACCATAGTAATAATAATAATAATCATAACAATGATCATAAAAATATTATCTTATTGAGGCGACAGGGTCCAGAAATGAAAAAACGAGTTTTAAATAAAGTTGAAAATATTGTGGAGCATGTTTTCTTTGTTTGTTTTGGTGGAATAGGAAAAGCGTTTTGACCATATTGTAAATATGATTTTTTTAGCACATATTTCTGACACAGTCGGCAGGCCAAATCCACGCTGTGCTCAAAGTAAACCAGATCATGTTCTCTTGTTGTGTAATACGTTCAGCTTGTGTAGTTGAAGTCGGTATGTGTTGTTGAGTGGAAAGAAAGTAATATTAGTTATTAGTAGGTGAAAAGGATGTGGTTCATAATATTCTGAGATGGTTAAGATGAATATTTATGAGAGATAATCCGCACCTCTCCAACCCGGATGATCCCCAATAGGAACTTCCTCCCAGCCTTGCAGTTCCCATCTCACTTGTCAGTCCTCTCCGAAAAATCCGTAAATGTTCTCCCTATTCTTCCTATTCTGGATTTTCCAAAGCCATATTTTTTTGTCCATATCCTCAATGCCCACGAATGAGTCTTTTCCAAGAAATTCCCTCCATATACCTTTTATCGGTCTTTAAGACTCTGCACCAGAGTCTCTGTGCCTTCTAAATCCGTATTTACATGAGAGATAGGAGGCACACGTGAAAGTGGCCAAGTCGTTGGACCTATCTTGCAAGAGTCTCTACCACCACCATCGCCTACCGTCTCTCCTCTCTCCTCAATATTCTTCACAAGAGAAACGGAACAAGAAACCAGTGGGGGAAACTTTGCACTTTTTGAGAGATCACAAAATATCTCCTCCGAGCAAAGTAAGCCGTAGTTGGTCTCTCTTTGTCTTTGATAAAGCAGAGCGTGTCATAACAAGCGACAACCCCACAGGGTTAACTTTCTTAGCATTCAGGGTTAGTTAATAAAAAATAAAAATAACTGTCCGGTGCCCTCGTATTGTGCGTAGAAATATTCACCTTCCGGATCCGGGCATCATCCTCATCATCAGTTTCGAAAAAAGTAAATAGATTAGACAGAGAAGAGCTTTGGGATTGACGCTCCTGTCCTCAATTAAAATATCTTGAGCTTCATTGTGTGTCACTGCTCCTCGGTCCATTACATAATTCTCCGAGAGGGGAGATTCAAGGACAATTTAAATTGTTACCACATTTCCCCACCAATCTGGCCAGGGGGGACGGAGAAGATACAAAAGCCAACGTCACATCTTCTCCCAAAACACTTGGAGTACATGACATTTAATAACTAGGCGGAATTAGGCCAATCCTTTGATGACATTTTTATTCAAGATATATCAAATATAAATAACCTGGCCAAGGGTTCAGGACGCCCGGGCCTTTGCTACCATTCTCACTAGCTAGAGCTCATTATTTTGAGATAGGGAGTTGATTATATTATTTCCAGGAAAGGCGGGGGGTGTAATAGTTTAAAATATTAAAAAGGTACTTCCTGTCCGCCCGTGCTTATCTGAGTTAATTTGTCCTCAGACATTTGAATGATTTTGATCCAAGTGTTGATTTGGGTAGTCAGCCATCCTTCAATCTCCATCTCAATCCTCGTCTTACTAAGTGTTCTGTTTTTGCAAAAGGTGAGCATGACCTCCTCCTCCACCTCCAGTCTGGTCATTAATGGTGTGGACGTGGATGCTGAAACGGACCCCGCAAAGCTTACACAATTGGTAAGTCAGAGTGTGCTAATTATAATTATAAAAATAATAGTAATGCTAAGCCTTATTGGAGTTATTTATCTCCTTGGGACTGTCAGAAGGGCGGTCGGATAAGGAGAAGAGGTTGTGAATCAACTACAATAGCCCATACGGGTTTGAATCTAATGAGAGAATTCAACTACTCAATACCTGCAGACCATAACCTACCTCTTCTTCGTCTCCAAGCCATTCTCAGTCGAGTATCACTTTGACTTTGGTCATAGCCAGTCATAGGCATACATCTTAGATAATATGTGGGACTCGAGATGATGATAATAGTCAGTCTCTCTCGGTATGCAAATCATTCCAGAGTTTAAGAAATATTTTATAAAAGAGTTAGCGTAACATGGAAGGCTAAATATGATGGTGAGGGTGATGATGATGATCAGTGAAACATTACCAAAGAAGTCCAGGTTAGTTTTTGGCTTGAGGTTCACTTTTTCACAAGTTGGCTTGGAAGGCTGGCCTCCTTTGCCCTTTGAATGATATCCACGAGAGAGTGGTAGGGAATTCATTTGAAACCCATGAGTGTTATCTAATATAGGAGAGGGAGAACAGATATAGCCTCCCAGCCTGGCAGTGGTGGCACTCACATTACAATACAATACAAAACGGATCTGTTCCAAAATCTGAGTCGAGGAGCAAGTAAATGTCATCCGCCTACTCATATCCATCTCTTTTAAACAACTAAACATTTTACTTTTATACCCCATCCACCATCCTCGTTTTTTAATACGGTGAAAGGGAGTTTGAAAAAAATCGAGTCCGCACTTTGTGCATTTTAAAACGAGAGATTTTGCCCATCTTGATCTCTGCAGTGAGAAGGTAATTCATGGGAAACATGTGTCTCATATTTACATTCGGGATGTCAGGGTACATTGGGAGGTCGTCTCTGTAATAAATTATAGCACGTCATTAGATCACATCTCCAGCTGCAGCTCTATTCCCTCCCTATCTCTTGGTGCAGGGGACTGTTCATAAATTATGTATCGCCGGATCCAGGGAAAGGGTGAATATATATTTTAACCCATTTGACATTTGACCCTCTCCCCTGGGTGGGTTAAGAAATATACGGACAGCTCCAAAGTTACTAGGCTCATTCAAACTTTTACAACCTATTGTGTTTATCGATGTATGCTGGTGTGGAATAAAAATTTTCTCCGTTCATATTCACCAAAGATGGGCTGATACATTGAATTCAAAATTGTAACTAGGAAATCCATGTCCAACCTGATCTGGCCTACCCGTTTTTTAGACAGTTATTTAAGCACGAAAAAAATCAATTCTCGGCACCAGAAAGTTCTAAAAAACAATTGATTAGGAGAACTTCAAAAAAATCAATTCACTCAACACATTCAATAGCATCTATCAATAATACCAATGATAAAAACGAAACTAAGAATCTGTTTTTCGGGGGAACTGTAACCCGGGTAAATTGCAAAGAAATTACTGTGTCCAAACTGCGGCATTTTTTACATAGCATTTGCTAGTTTCCTTCCGAAAAGGTCAACTCTGCCTGAGTTTTAAAGCTGTGTGCTATCTTTATAATATTTTTCTGAAAGCATCTGCTACAATTTCCCCGCATATTAAACCTAATAAATCACGCCAAGCATAATAAGATCTAAGAGCTTGAATGGAACAAGAAGAAGCTAAGTGTTGATTGAATAGAGCTATAATTTGTAAATAATAAAAATCACATTACAATAACAATAATATTTTCCACTTTTTCTTGTGATTTGTAGCTGTCGGAAGTAGAAGGAGCGGATGGAGAAAAGATCCAACAACGACTCGACGCTTTGGGTAAGTTCCATGAAAATTATATTAGACCCAAAAATGTTCTCAGGTGTGTTTAGCTTGGAATGAGATTGGGATGAATAGAAAAAATCCGGAGGGCTATGCTCTCTTGTGATATTAGTATTACAAATGCCACATAAGATCCAAACTGACTCAAGAGATCCATCACACCCCATGGTATATAAATACTAGCGTCTATATAGACTAGAGAGAAGTTACTCAAGAAGTTGCTGATAGATTTAGAAAAACTCACACTCTCTCATTTCCTACTCCAATTCAATAGATAAATCTTAAAAGAGAAAAATACTTTGGATGCATCCTACGTCTATCCATCTCCTTATCCTTTTGTACAAGAAGCACTTTCCAGGGTTCCTTGGCACACCGGGTTTTTTTGTTCTCGTCTCCAGCTTTCGAAGGTTCCTCCGGGGAAATTTTTCCCTGTGATCCCTCCTTTGTGGAACCCTAGAGGAGGATTGTCGGTACGGACGAGAGGGTGACTGAGACACCGTGTTATTCACCCCAAAACACGGACTTTACTGTCCTTGTACACTTTATGGGATTTTGC
This sequence comes from Agrenia bidenticulata, assembly GCA_034694785.1. Classification (NCBI taxonomy): domain Eukaryota; kingdom Metazoa; phylum Arthropoda; class Collembola; order Entomobryomorpha; family Isotomidae; genus Agrenia; species Agrenia bidenticulata. The sequence goes on along the minus strand of JAQFYM010000185.1, from coordinate 42,117 downwards.
TGGAGGAATTTTGCATAGTTTTAGGCTAGGGATTGGAAAGCCCGATGTTTTGAACCCTGATAAATGGTAATCGGTAGAGTTCAGTCAGTCCACGTCTAATAAAAGAGGGAGATAGACACAAGAGATTGTAAATGGAAATCCCTTTCATAAGATCACTTGATAAGATGTTGTTATAAAACTTTTTTCCCATCTTGGTGCACGGAGGATCTGAGTCTGAGGAAATGAGTCTTGCCCCCCTCTCCCTTGGTTCATAAATCCCTTGAACCAAACCTGAGTTGATGAGATTAGAAAGGAGGCTGAGAGATAAAGGTCTACACAAAAGTACAAGCCTTCTCTCTCAAGCTTAGCAGATTCAAATCTCTCAAGATCAAAGTCTATTAGGGGAATGTGGAGTTGGTGTGTAGGATTATCAGTTGAGAAAACATGAGTTTGATTACCTTCTAGTAGTCCACTCCAAAGGTTTGTGTGGAGGAGGATGGCATGAATGACCACCTTTTCAGACACCTTATGAAATGAGCAATTAAGTCTCGGCTATGATGGCAGTAAATAAGCGAAACAGGACTGGCAGTGGGGGCACATTTTGAATTGAAACGCTCTGAAATAAGAGGATTTAAAAATGTATATGTTTAGATAGAGATACTGGTGTCCCCCCTCGTTTTATAGACTTGACGAATGAGGTCTGAATTGTCCCTAATTGGTCATCCAGTTATTTACAATAGAATTACTCGGAGGGGAAAAAAATAGCAATTTAGCGAGTAGGGCCCACTCCTACATTTATTATTTCAAATGATATAATCCACATCATATTTTATTTCTAATGTAATGACTCTCCTCTCTTGTGTTATTTCTCCCTTATCTATCATCTCCTTTGTATCTCAGCCCATAATTCCCTCCGTTTTTTAATGACATTTTGGGAGAGAGAGTTGACCTTTTAAAAACAAGTCTCTCCAAAGTATAAAACCTGATTTCACGTCTTCAGCTTGACTCTTGACAGACAGACTCTGGCCAGAGTTCAGCAGCTGATTCAGATAAATATATTTTTATGTCTGGCTGGGATGATATAATGAGAGAAGACCGAAGGCCAAAGTGAGTGACAAGAAGGCCTTATTATCATTAGCTCAATTCATCTCTTACAATTACAATCTTCTCATGTTCGGACAAAGGAATTTAATAACTGTTCCATTCGTACTTTGAAATATCAGAGGGATGGAAATTAAAAATAATACAAGAATGGAATGAGTTTAGCGAGGAATCTCGTATGAAATCTCAGCTCTTACAATTTCAGTCCCTCTCAGGCATAAACATAATTTTCGAAGATGATATGTAAAGTTACAGCTAATGAAGACTAACTGTAGCTTGACCGTGTTACACGTCACTTTTCATGCCGAAGGAGTTTATCGGCCTATTTAATTGCAATTAATTTACTCTATTTGGACTGTAAAGAAGGTGAGTAAGATGCGAGTTGATTTATGGCTCAATTAGGCCCTCACAACCTGCCCACGTGCACACAAAACTTGACACTTTTGGCAGGGAAATAAATGCCACCGGAGATTTATTCACTCTTTCCCCTATGCAAACCTCAACCACTTTAGACGAGGGCTAGTGTTAATTCAGAGATTTAACATCGGACTTATATTATATGAGTGTATGCTAGTCCTTAATACAACTTTGTTTTTGAAATAATTCAGGAACAGGAAGTTTGGAGGAGATGAAGGTGCCACAAGGGGAAGCGGTGGTGGAACCAATGATTCCGGACTCGCCCTCCGCGGCGGATGTGACTGGTGAGTTGATGCCCTTGATATTAGGTCAGCTTCAAAGTTCATTGGACAATCTTGGTGCTTCTTCGTCGTCTGGCTCCGGCATCCATACTGATAGCATCCTCAGCAGTCATAATAATAATAATAATGATAATAGTAGTACTACGAGTTCTCATAATAATACAAACGGGAGTCCGAAGCGTGGTGGTGTTGTTTGTGAGGGGACGGAGGAAGGAGTTGGGTCCGCGGAAGAGTGCCTTTTTGACTCGGGTACAGAATCCGGGGAAGATGTTGTCTCATCTCCCGGTCTTGGCAACAGACTCTCTCCTCAAACAGTCCACCACGCCAAGTCCGTCAGCTCACCTGCAGAGTTCTCACATTTTATGGAAGGATTGAGAAACACTTTGAAACGAAATAAAACTAAAGACAGTCTTCTCAAGTCCCAATCCCTAACGGAACCCTTTTTAAGGGCTCTGGACGGAGAGACTAGCGATTCTGGGGCTTTTGCGGTTGCTAGCTTAATTAGTGCTGTTGGTGGTGGTGGTATTTTTTGTGACGGTAACATTTCCGGTTCAACCCGGGGTGAAGTGAACGACAGCGTTGTTAAGGATGAGAGTAGCCCCTCAACATCAGAAGACCCGGATCTAATCCAACAGGTGGACAAAGTTCTGACTCTATTGAGAGACTCTTTGGTTAAAGACCCGAATTGTCTGAAACTCTCCGGAATTGGGGAACTGGACTTGAATCCCGATCCGACAAAAGGTAAAGAGCTCATTGCTCTCATTGATAGGCTCAAGTCATCTTTGACAACTACGAGTGACCAAACTTTTCCTTCTGGGGAGGACAAGAGACGGGAAAGCCTCAAGGAGAACAAGGATTCTCCTTTGCCCACAGTTATAGGGACATCAGAGGAAACTGACAGACGGAGTGAGATGTTTACATGGGCACAGACCAGACCTCCAGACATTGTCCCGCTCCCGTGGGTCAGTCACATCCAGTCCTCAATGGATGGGAAGTCTGGTTCTAGGAAGAACTCAGCGGGAAGGGACGACCTACCCTGGAAAGTGCGCGGGGGGAAACGAAGGACTCATGGAAGATCTCATACAGTCGGTGTCACTCTCGAAGAACTCGCCGAAGCCCGAAGATATCTCCAAGAGTCGGCCTATCGTAATGCAGTGGAAGAGGAACAGAAACAGTTCGACCAAGAGGTGTCAATCGACTTTGCCGATGCTATTCCACATGTCGAAGTTCCCCCGCTACCCTCTGAGGATGAGGACCTCAGTGCCCCTCTTACTTATAGGGAAGAGAATAAGGTAGTCCTCCCATATGATGAGGAGAGCAGAGAGACGACCGAGTTTGTTAAGCCAACAATGGAGAGAGCAAGTTGGCAAAAAGACGTTGAGAAAGGATTGACAAGCATCCCTCGTCCGTTTGTAAAATCCGGATTTTCGGATAGTGGCTACCGACCCCCACCCGAAAGACGGATGACATATGCCAGCATTGATGACAGCATCTCTGGTCTTGAAAACAGTAGTTCAACATTTGCAAAGGTCAAACCCTTTCGAACATTTTCCTTGGATAATCCTTACGACCCAAGTCAGTCCCTCTTTACAAAAGAAGAGACGGTCCACATTGCCATTCACCAGGCTGCGATTAAAAAGCAAATGTCAGAGGAGGAAGACCGAAGAAAGCGGAGGAATAGTTTCTCATCCAACACTAGTGTAGCTCCTTATGGCTTCGGGACCCAACCCGTTCGGGATTTCTCCCTTGCCTTGCCCAAGCCTTATTCTCTGCCGCAGAAAGATAGTACAGGGAAGCTACAGGGCCATTCGGGTGTTAGTATGAACGGTACCGGTAGTGGGACGGGTAGCAGAAGCTACCCGACTCCAACTCCATCCGGAGATTCCGGTTACACTGAGGAAAGTGGATCTGATAGTCGGCAGGCGAGGAATGATCAATTAGTTCTTTACCAGACTTCTCAAATCTCTCCAAACTCAAACTCCACTGCAACTTTTGTCCAGCAGCCTCAATCCCCGTCCAACCAACGGATTGAAAATGTACAGATTTCCCTTAAGGAGCTCAACTCATCCGAGTTCCCTCAGCTTCAAATTGCCATCACCCTCAATACCAATAATAGTAGTAATAATAATAATCATCATAATAATAATAGTAGCAGCAGTAACTTGGGAAATAATGGTGGGAATATTGCTGACTCTGGCCAGGGAAACACCCAGTCTCAATTCCATGTCAATACCAATATCAACAAGGGGGCCAATCAGGGCACTAATTTTATCTCCGACGGGGGCATAGCGGCCCAAAATATCCCCAATGCCTCCAACAAAGCCATGAGGTACAAAAGTAAAAACGAGAGGAAGAAACGGTTAAAGAGGGCAAACACGATAGACATTCCACAACCTCCTGGCTTTCTCCTTAGCAATGATGATGACTCTGAGATGGAAGATGAGGAGGACTCGGATGGAAATAATAGCAATTCTAACATCGCAGTTAAAACCGTTCAGTTCACTTATGCCCCCTTCAAACCAAGGACTGATGGGGACCGGAAGTTCCTCGCGTTCTTGGAGAAGAACAGCTCGATGGGGGATAGTAACAAGCCCATCCGACCCTCTTATCTTGGAGTTAATGACAACTTTTGGAATAATCGATTCTTTAACTTAAAGTCCAGCTTTGAGTCGAGTAGTCAAGGGTCGAGTCCTAGTGCCTCCCCTATACTCTCACCAAACAGGCCACCTCGATCAGTCTCGGAAATGGCCCTGACACATGGCGTGACTCCCACGGACACGTATTCTAAGCCAGTTTGGGCCACAACAGATCCGGGACAGCTGCCTCAACAGGTGAAGAGTAAGCTTCACGTTTTTGAGAGTAAAAGCTCCGAGTCTGGACCAAAAGATGCTCCTTGGAGGTCTGCCGTCCCTCAGAATCAAAATCCATACAGTGCCCGAGGGTCAGGTCAAGCCCATCAAGGTCAACACAATCACAGGAGTGGAAATCAGTTCACCAGCAAAAGTACGGTCTACAGCACAAATGTCGTTCGACCTCCCATGCTTCATGATAAGAAGCCCAGTTTCGAGGGTCAAAATGTCGATGGTCATCTAGTTAAACGACCTGTGGCCGTAAAACCGTCGGGAAATAAGGTTTCCACTTCTCATTCGCAGCAGTCACAGCAGCTCGCACCCAGAAATGCTCCACAGGTACCAACTCAGGCTGTCGAGGGGGTTCACATGGTTCATGCAACAGCCTCTGCATTAGAGGCAATGAAACGATCCGGATTCGGGCCAACGGCTGTGGTCCAACCTCAAAGATCAAGCCAAGTAGGTCAAAATGTTCCTTCGAGTCAACCACCGCCAATTCCTCCCAAAAAGAATGTACAAGAGAAGATTGAGCTACCATGGGCCAAAAAAGAGCCAACGAATCCGCAGGAAGGGAAAGCAAGGGATGTAAATGCTGGACGGATTTTACTATCTAAAGCCAAGTTCGAACAAATGAGTCAACCGGAATTGGTACCAATGGCCCCAGCGGTTGCCCATTCTCCTGTAGTAGCCCCACCCCCGATTCCGCCCAAGTCCATTAAATTGATTGCCGGTGGTGGTTCAAATGTAGTCTTTAACAATCAGTCAAGGACATCAGGGATGAGACAATCCATCCCTGCCACCTCCGTTCCTAATGTAGCAAACTTAGGAAGGGGATATGAACAAACGAGCAATGCTCTTTATGCTCCTGGTGGGGCAATTAAGGCTAAATTAGGCTCTTTCGAAGTTACTCAGAGTTTCGACGAAGATTACAAGAGAAGAGTAGAGAGCCAGCCAACAATGGGCAGACTTCAACTAATGAGAAGTGAACCCTATGTAAAGGAGGAGCCGAACAAAGGATCATTCCATCAAGTGTCTCAGGATCCTTCAAGCAGTATTACAGGGACAAGGTCGGCTTTTGCGAGAAAGGTGTCTGCATCTGAACCCTCCTCGAGGAGGTCATCAGGTCAGGAAGAAGAGGAAGCTGTGGTTGGGAGAAAGCCAAGTATTGATGGTGTGACCCCGGACGGTGTCATTATCCAGACCCCTGTCGTTGCCAAAGTTATGAGAGGTCCACAGCAACAAAGGGTAGTTTTGACGGGAAGCCGGATGTCGTCTGTGAACGACGATCCACAAACTTCTCGACTTACAAATGCACGATCCAATATCCGAAATATACTGAACCAATATCAGCAAAAGTCTCCGTCTCACGATGACTCATCAGACACATCTCCTCCCATCCTTAAGGCCAATCTCCAACTCAGTTTGCCCCCACTGACAAAGTCAATGTCGGGAGATGCTCTATTACAAAGCCACTTTCGACCTACGAGCCTCATCGTAGGCCCTGAAGAGTTGAGGTTTCAGTCCTCCTCACCAAACCTGAAGCAATACAGCTCTATGAGTGCGACAACGATGTCCCCGGCATCCATGCCTGTCTCTCCTCATCAAATATCTCCCATAAGAAAAGAGCCGGAGTCCATGGGGCAGAAACCGCATAACACGGTCATTCCAAAACAACGAAGTCTTGCAGAGTTTCCAAAATTTGCATCCGCTCCCAACATCGGTGTTCTAACCATTCAAACTGACCTGGAAACCTTAGGAAAGGGCATGAGTTCCAAAGTAGATCCTCAGACTTATACCAAGCCATTACAACAAGTACCTGTACAATCAAAGCCCATTCAGCAACAATCAAGGTCGGGAACCGTACAAAGACCCGCTACCCAACCTCAGCAGCCGCCTCAACAAAAACCTCAAGACCAGAGCACAAGGGCTCCAAAGGTCCCAAAGTCATACCCTGCAACGGATAGTCTGCAGAGGACATCTTCGGGAAGTAGTATATTCAACAGGGCCCAGAGTCTCTTTCTAAGTTCCCAGGAGGGTATGCCCCCAGTGTCAAAATCCAGACCAAAGCCCCCAACACTTCCCAAGACTCATGGCATGTTTCCCAAGCAATTCGAAGCCCAAATGTCCCCAGACAGTGCGAACAAGAAGCAGCGGGAGGTTGAGGCGTATTTTGCCATACAACAACAAATCCAACAACAACAACAACAACAATCATCGCAACATCAGCAACAAGGGAAGGGAAAAGTGACCCTGTTACGGAAGAGCGCCTCCCATAGTAAAATCATGAGTAGACAAAGGTCACTCTCTGACGGGGAAGAGGACGTGGACCAAATCTTTGAGAGCCTTTTCAAGGCTTCTGGTACGCCTTATCATCCAAATCCACCTTTACGCCTATTTAAAACAATTAACGCTCTCATGCCACAACTCAACCCTCCAAGCATTCGCCAAAGCCCCCCCCCCCCGTGTTCAATCTAACGACCTCAGTCCGTTCCAAAACGGTGCTGGGAAAAAAATATTTGAAGCTATGGAATTATATTTTACTCATACAAATACAACCCCGTAGTGATCCCTATGCATAAAGCCCAATAATCTAAAATATAGGCATTTAAAAATTCCAACCGAATCAAAACCCACACTACCATTAATTGACTTCAAGCGCAAACAACGCTGGCCTAACTCGCTATGTTTTTTTGATAAGCATTTTGATAAGCCTTATTGTTAGTAGTGAGAGGTTTGATAAAGTGAACCAGAGTTGCTGCTGCATTCCATCTATTATAATGTAATAGGAGCATCATGTCTAGTGGCTCCGGAGCGTTGTAGTTTGTATTGCTAAGTAGTAGTGCACCCGACACTAGAAAGTAGAGATCGCCTTTTCCGCCTCTAGTTAATCGTAGTGAAATCTCGCTTGTACAAATCTCTTTGCTATCCTCCTCCGTTTATTTTGATTGTGTTGTTTTTGGCCGTGAGAAAAAACAGTTTTAAATGTTGTTAGCAATTTTATAACTTTATTTTTGTTAGTTCCTCGTCCACCAAACCAAATGTCCTTGTTCCTTATAAATGTAAACACAATCTAACTAGATCAACAACTGAATCATATATTCTTAGACCCCGAACAGAGAGAGAGACAGACATTGTGACTATGTGGATTGTACACACACACTTGTACTACGAACTACGACTCTTTACGAGACAACTGAGAGCCACGATTAATTATTTGGATTTTTGCACTCGCTCGTCTTTTCCCCCTCGTCGTCCATAGGAACAAAATATGGGGGGATCCTATGTCATCAATCTGGGGATTTTGGCAAAGAGATTGGAGAAGGATTGAAAGCCATTCTTCTTTTAGTTTGCATAAGTCAGTGGTATCGTTGATAGTGTCAGGCCACAAGGTAATCTTTAGTACCGTCCTTGTCATCAGTCTCACCAGCTTCTTTGGTATATTCTACAAACCTTGATTTAGAAAAAAAAAATTACAAAAACGATTTCAAAAATCATTCCCCGTCGCAAAACGAGAGAAGGAGAGAGAAGAGACGTTTAGTGTATAGTCCTTTGATTCTTTTTATTTCAGCGGTGGAAAAATCGGTTAAGAGTGCTGAGTTGTCTGAACCTCCAAGCCCTTCGAAATCTGTCGAAATGACGAGTAAGTAACAGCCCTCATCCACGTGTATCCAAATTCACCCCAATCATCTCATCCATCATCCCACGCACCAGGGACCTTTATAGAAATCCGTTTCTCTCTCTCTCTAGCTTTAGATCTTTTCTTAAGAGTTACCAAATCAAATCCACACTGACCAAGACTTGTACAATAACGTCAATAACTCCCAGACGCACATAAATCAGATACAACTTGTGGAGACGAGAAATTAGACGGATCGTGAATTTAAATCCCTCCAATATTTTAGACCAGCAAAGTTGTGGAGTTGTGGACATTTTTTTCATAGGCATCCCTAGGAAATCAAAGCCTTAAGAAAATTACCCATCCTTTTATATCCTACACTTTTCCTCCTGTAGTTTTTATTTTTCAAATACTTGTATTGACCTCTTGTGTGAGAGATTGTGACCCCTGTTGGGCAGCTCTTTGTGGGGTGTAAGGCCTCCGACTGAGAGAGAATGGTTGAACAGAGGCTTTTGGGATGTGCTTTTCTAGGTGAGTCCAACCGGATGTCGTCCGCCACATCGTTCAATCAGTCAATCTCTGTCCAGAGCAGCAGTTCCTCTTCTATTACCTCTTCAACCTCTCACACTCTTGTTGGTGGTGGTGGGGGGCTTAACAAATTCAAACAAATGGATCAGCAAGCAAAAGCAAAGTTAGTGACACACTCTCAACTACCCAGAAGAATCCCTTCCAGTCCTTATCCTTACCTTCCAACTATAGTATGACCTATGACCAACTCCGGATGCACCTGTGACCTCAATCTAGTTTCTCCAGAACGCCAGAGAAGCGTGTACCCAACTGCCTAGCCAATTCCTGCTTTTCTCTCTGTTCACACTGTGTAATAATATGGAAGTCCCTAGCCTCGGCAATCTTTGACCTTTCAAAACCTGTATATGACTCAATATATGACCTTGTGTACCGTTCCTCACCCTTAGATGACCCTTGACCATGTGTACGAACTATGCTAGCCCCGTCCTAGGACGTGCTAAATGGATCCATAAAAACTCTTATTTTTTATGTACACTTATTTTTGGCCCATCTTGATTTTTGTTGTAATGAAGCTGTAAAGGAAGTTTTTTGACTTGGGATATTTTTTAGCTCTGGAGGGGCCCCATTATTCAAATTTGCAAATCCGGGGTTGAAGGCAAGTGCAAATAGTGCGAAAGACATACTACTCTATTGGACACAATGTCGGACTCGGGATTACGAGGTTATAAGCTCATTCTCATACAACATAATTACATCTCTCGCAACATCAAAATATAAATTCTCTCTCTCTCTCTCAATCTACACTTTCCCCCCCTAAGCTTTACATAATAATTTCTCACTATAATTACTTGACACTTTTTTGTAATTAATTACTCAACGCGGCTTGTATATGACTGATTATTACTTTATAAGAGTTTTTGGACATCAAACACTCTGTTTTTTCTCACCTTTATCTCTTAAAACTCATCTGGACTTGCTCCAGTCCTGTCGTGGTAGAAATTAGTGGACTTGAATATGACCTGACCAATGCAGAAAACTATTCTGCAAGATCACGAATAAAAAATGAAGCTTTAGTCGTCGCTGCAGTGGCATTTTATGCGCTTTTACTAAAAGCAATCCGTGAAAAGATATTCACGGATTGTGAATTTCCAAAAAAAATTGTGATAGTACTTGTATTGACGATGTCCTGCTTTCTTTGTTATTTATTGTCGTCAGCCGTAAAGGTCCATGTGCATAGACATTGTTTTTTATTCGGCCTAAGCATGTGCTTTGGAGTGTCAAAAATGGCTTATTTAATTTTATTCAAGCTTTTTCTACGTAAAATACCCGCTCCACTTATTTTAACAGCTTCTGTCATACTTAACCAGGGTAAAAGCCCATACTGAACATGAAAGTTATTATCTACTCTCTGTGTCCGCCCGATAATCTGAAATGAAGGAATGGAATTGATTCATAATAATAATCGTGATAATAAAACGGATATAAAAATAACAATAACAACAGGCATGGTTTGGAAGTTTGGAATTGTTATTGAGTAATGCAATGGTGTGTATTCTTAAACGGTTGCACTTACTTTTGTTACCTTCATCGTCATATCGTTTGTTGCTTTTCAAGGGGATGTTCATAAACTTCGTCAGACGCTATTCCCTTTATTTTCGAATACCAGAGATCATTTCATTTCTTGTATTGAATCCATCCCCTCGTAATGAATTCATCATCTTCTCTGTCAATAAATAATAAAGGTTTCTATCTACTTGGCAAAGTGTTCACTTTTATTTCCTGTCTACGAAGTTTATGATCAGCCCCGAGTGTTAAATATATTTAAATGTGTACGGCTTGTGTAAATGAGAACCCATTATTAATTTCAGAACGTCAAAATTGAAAACTTTTCAAGTAGCTGGAGTGACGGACTTGCTTTCTGTGCCTTGATTCATCACTTCTTTCCTGACGCTTTTGACTACAATTCTTTGGATCCTAAAAACCGACGGTACAACTTCGACCTGGCTTTCCGAATAGCAGAGTAAGTCACTTTCATGTCTAGTCTAGCAAACCCATGATTAGTTCTATGCATTTCACAAGAATACATGTCTACTCAAAAGATGACAATATCAATTTAATATTTATATTTATTCCAGTGAGAAAGCGGGGATCTTTCCTTTGCTGGACACGGAAGACATGCTGGTGATGGGGCGGAGACCGGACTGGAAATGTGTCTTCACATACGTCCAGGCAATGTACCAGAAGTTGAAGGAATTCTCATAGCTTACTTCTCAGACAAATTTTATTCATAAAAGCTACGCATAAAAACAAATAATAGGCCACACGTCACATTCGTCTACCTATTATTAGTACACAAAAAAAACACACGACTCAATTCATCTCGAAACGAGGATCCTCATTCAAATAATCCAACTCTAAAGCCTTTTGAAATCTCTCCACTACTCAGACACTATCTACTCTGACTTGACAAAGACCTCTCGGGCTGAATCTCTTTTTTCAAAACATTTCATTCTTATCTATTTCTCTAATGATTATCATCAACACCTCTCCCTCACAATATATCCACTCCCGATCCAGCCTGTTCATAAACTACAACTTAGGAAATGCCAGGCAAGGGTTTGCACAATAAGTCCTGCCTGTCCTTAACTTAGGGAATGCTAAGGCCGTTCCAATGAGTCTCTGTATATGAGGGGTGCTTAGTGTCAAAAGCTAGCCACCTCGTCCTTTATGAACAGGACTTACCGGTGTAGTGGATCTATTTCTCTGGGTACAGGACTCTCTCTTTTTGAGAAAGATAAATTGGGAACTACGTTTCCCTTTGAGATTCGCTTCTCTGGCCAAAGTGAATTTTACATTTCAATCGACTAGGAAACGAGAGACGTGTGTATTAACGCCTGTCTGTCCAAACACATATGGAGTTGAGTCTAAATCTAGCATCTGGATGGATAAGTCAAGCTGTTTTTCCAGCTACTTGAAATGAACAAGAAAGAATAAGGGGCTAAAAATACTAGAATGAGGGAAATGTATGAAATTAATTAAGTAATCAAACTTGGGAATATCCGAGAGACTTTAAGAAAGGGTAGAAATAATTTCTGTACTTTTTGTCTATTGTTCTTGTGTGATACTTGGAGGTTGGAGACGTCCAATGATTTTTTTTTTTAAAAAAATCCTCTGGCTCTATAAAAAAAAATATGTAAATCTATTTGATATTTAGTGGAGTGGGTGTAAAGTATCAGGTATGCACACTGCTAGCAATACCATTTAGTTGATGAAGCTTCTCTTTCAAATATTATATGTGAATCATTACTATTAAAAATATTAACGTGCCAATTATACTAAAACGATAGACTTTATATATTCGTAACTCGGTTCGTAATAATGATAATTAAATAATGATAATAACTAGTAAACTCCTAACGCATATTAATGTGCGTGGAAGAAGAGGGTGATTAATCCTGTATTAACCACAAAACATGAAAGTAATATGAACAATAACAAATTAATAATATCGAAAATAGGGATTTTAAAATAAACGTTTTATTTCTATTCGCCTATTTTGTAGTGAGTTAAGTATTTTTTTTATAGATTTTAAGCCCTTAAAATAAATCGGGAACCGGGATATTATATATCCCCCCTTAAATCGGGGAATTTTTTTCCCCATATCCGTTTCTCACATTTTATTCAATGGAGAATTTTAATTGGACGGGTTTGAGCAGGCTGAGGTCACAATGTGGCCCAACTGAAATTAAGCGAGTCAGAGATGCGTCAAGGATTGAAAGTTTAATTGTGATCGATGTTAATCAGATTTTAATTGAGATTTAAATTGCAATTTCAATCCTGGACAATATCTCTCTGCTCTGGTATGACATGACGTGAGTTTGAATTCTTCGCTACAAGCCTGCAAATTTACCCTTGGACAGCGTTATCATCTTCACCATGTTATAGTGTATTAAGTTTATTATGAATATTATTAGTGATTAAGTCAAGGTTTATTTACAACTAACGAACTGGTTAATGGTGCCATATGAAAGGAAAATAAAAATTCTGTTTTAAAACATACAAAGTTCTAATCCCCCTTTATTTCAAAATTAAAATACATCAAGGATTTAAAAAAATTAATTAGTCAAACCCTCAAATTAAAACCACCCACACGACCACACATTCATAACACACTCAATGAAAAGTCAACAATTAAAGCATTGCACCATCCTAGGCTATCACAATTTTTTTTAAATCCCAACAAATTTAAAATGGTAAACATACACCGAGGTCCCCCATAAGGTCAAATACCCTCTCCAAAGTGGTCGTCACATTGGCATGTTTATAAAACGCGTCTGAATACTTAAATACACTTAGATTACATCACGGTTCGCTATTCAAAGGATAAAATGTTCAAGCATTATTCTCCTCACTGAAATTCACAATCTTTGACATGGCTCTATAGAAGCTACTGAATACGTCTTGTTGTCTTGAGTATATAATTTTAACATAAGGCTTATAAGATTCACTAGACTCATCATCAAAGACTCCGGAAGAGGAACTCCCAAATTGCTGGAATAGCACCAAAAATACAATAATAATAATTTGGCGACACGGCAGATGATGACTCTTGTAGTAAATTAGTGGAGGCTGAGCTGACCCGAATAGAAAACTCGACCGGGTAGTGATCCGATACTTGCAAAGCCGTTGTCTCGTTAAGGCCATACACCTCGTCAAACTTAAACACCCTTGCCGATTTCACCATAACCGAGTTCCGGAGGAATGGCCCGCTAATCACAATCCTAGTAACGAAAAAAAAACACCGGTCGGTTCCATTATGTGACTTATTACATGGAATTTTAAAGCGAGTGGTTTGAACTCTAAGCCTTTTCAAACGTCAGTTTCCAAGATTAAAAAAAAACATAGGGGCATTACAAAGTTAAGAGGTGGATGGTCTGAAACAGGAATGGATATACTTTTTTTGAATCCCTCCAACCTCCTACAATGCATTAATTTTTAAAAGGTTTTCAAATCCAATGGATTCACAATAATAATATCATTTCCAATCCGTTCATCAATACCGACTTATTTGAACTCCAAGAGAGGAGAGAGGATATTTTTAAACACACACAAGGCCGAAGCGTGTAAAAAATAAATCTCAAGTTATTTTCCCCTCCGGTCTTAATCCTCTCTCTGTCTTGACTGATTTCTTAGCTCTTGTCTCCCTAATTGGCAGAGTGCCACTGGCTATTCCTGGACATTTGAGAGAAAAAAGTTTAAATACTTTCAAAACAGTCTGAGAAACTAATCAGCCTTTTTTAACGGCTTGGTAAAGAAAGTTTCCTATTCAGGTGGTGGGAGGTGAAGATGGTAAGAAAATATTTGGACTCCTATTTGGATGCAGTTTACATAGATGCGAATGTCTGTAGACTACCATTCCCAGACAGTTACACTTGCGGCTCAATTGCCAATAAATTATCCTTTTAATACATGCAAGCCCAAGTGCAAAGTACTGCAAAGTAAGATTAGATTCCACACAACTCTCTGCAAACACGAGACACTTAATTTTCACTTCTGCTTAAAATCATGAGAGTTCATGGCAAAACCAAGAATTTCAAAGCATGGCAGAAATAACTAGTAGAAAAATACTTTGCAACTCAAAAACTTTAAAAGCAAGTACATGAACGGCCCCCACCTGTCATAAGCACAATCTGTTTTCCCCACCGTCGTGTCCATCTCGTCTCCAATTAGCCAAACAAACTTGTCGGCATTTCGTAGCCCTATCGTCTTCCAAGCCTTTTTCGGCACATACTGACAATCCGCGTTGAAATCACCGAGGATAAAGACATCCTGTGAAATGAGTAAGGAAATGAAACTAGATAGAAAGAATTAATTAAATCCTGCTAAATATTTTGATCTTGTAAGAGATTGAAATGTCAGGAGGGTAATTACACCGCTTTTCGACGCAATCGTACCTTAATCTTCAATTTCTTATGAATCCAGTCGTGAACATCAGTAAGGGCATTAATTTCTGCCACAGCATCCGTGGGCTTGACATGAATGGCGACAAGTGCAACTTCTTGGTCTGTATACACAAACAAAATCCACGAATCCTTTTTATTTAATTACCCGGAATTCCAATCTCCGTGACATGAGAACAATTAAAGAGAGAGAAATGTTTCAAGACAAATCATGGACCCAGTCTACCATAACTTCACTATTGGAGAGCCCTGCCAAATTGGCCTATTAATTTGTGTGACTGGAGATGTAAATTGGCATGAATTGGGCTAAGTTGTCGACATAAGCAACTCACCCCGGCCTTTGAGAAGGAGCTGGGCGATAAGCGGCTCCCTCGCAAACGGGTCCTTCTCTGAGTCGTTATAGACAAAATGATTCTTCACTTGAATCACATCCGGCCTGTAGACCAAAGTTTCAAAATTTAATACGACAATCGAGTCCTGTAGTCTTACAGTCTGAGATCATTGGAAAAAAAATCCCGTATTTCATGGAGACCTACCCCGTTTGATAGAGAATTTAAATAAAAATGAACTAATTTTCTCAAACACTAGTTAAAGAAAATTTTCTTGTCCGTTTCATTTTAGAACCTACCTATTAAAATCCCCACGTCACTTTCCAAATAAGAAAAATCAAACACCCGTTGGGGTTGTTCCAACTAAATACTACAGTCCCAAGTTATGCAAGACAAAATAATACATAAATATGCGAAGAAACTTAAAAATCAAATTCGTTGTTGCTTGAAACTTAGAAATACTTTCACAAAGCGTCTGGATGCCAGACTTTCAGTCCATGATTATTTTTCCCACAAAGGCTGACAAGTGACAAGTGGATGAGTTTATTTCCCACATGGAGACTCACCTATAAATAAGCGCGTATTGTTCTTTGTTATTTGTCCTGCCCACGCGAGATGAAACGACGTAATGGTATGGATGCTCAGATTCGTAGTTAACTTCTCCCATAAGCTTCTTGATCGCGGACTCCGTTCGGTCTGTGATCTCCGTTACGGCTATCAAATCATATCGAATAACAATCTAGACGAAAAATCCAAACAACAACAATTAGAGACCAAGAGAGTTTACAATATAAGTGCTTTTATACCACAGTCTGACCTTCACAAGGATTTTCAAAACCAGGTCATTATTGGTCTTAGGTAATCCAAACTTCCTTATATTAAAAGCTCCAATGAGGATATGACTGAAGGATTGATTTGTCGAGTTGAACGCACCCCATGCATCATCATCGCTTTCTGGGGGTACAACTGGCTTGGCTGTGGTTCCAACGGTTGTCGACGTTCGTCTACCACCGTCGACAAAGGACACGGAAATCGACAATAGAAGGGACGTGAACGTGACTACTAAAGAGATGAGCAGAAAGGCGCGGTCGTTCAGTAGCACCTTCTTCATTATTTTTATCTATTGCGAATGGTTAGTTAGGGCTAGGTTCTTTAAGGTCAAAGGTTTAAAGGTACAAATATGGACTTATTACAGAATTGACTACAATTGACGATTATTTTAACGCTCAAAGTCCAACTGAACATGCTGGATATTTTATAAACCTCGAAACTGTATAAACAAACGATTTTCTGAGAAATTCCATTTAAAGTTTACAAAACAAAATATCCAGCTCCTTTTACTGGCCACATTTTTCTCATGCACATACGAATGTGTAGGTGGTCACAACTCTAAACCACAAGTGGATTTCTTAACCCAAAGAACCCTCAACTGTTCTTGCAAGTATTTTATCACTCGTATTAGCACATGCTAATGTAATGACGTGTCTTTGTTAACATCTTAATGAGAGTATTGATAGGAGACTGTAACATGCATGTTAAGTATGTTTACAAATTTAGAAATTAGATCATACGTAGAGCCAACCAGATTGATTTCATACAAAGCCCGGCTTCGCAGATGAGAAAGGAGATTCATTGCAAATGATTGAACCAAATACGAAAGGGTTGAGTGAGATTCTCTTCGATGACGAATGCAAGGCTCTAATATCTTATTTCCAAGCCGGTTGATACACTACCTTTGCATATCTGCCTTGTTCATCTTATTCATGTGAATCAGTTTTAAAAATCAGCTGATATAGCATGCCCTAGACAGGATTAAAAATGCATTCTGTACAATAGATAATGCAAAATGTTATAAATGATTGAGCAAGGGAAAAATATTTCGTTTACGATTTTTATTTCGTACGCTTCTGCATTAGTTTATCAGTCTGTTTTTTTAATGTTACTATACTTTAAAATAATATTATGTGAATGTCTGACGAAGACATTCTCGGGATCAGGCAATGCATAGTCCTATCATGAATCTCAAATTTCGTTTCGGTTTGAGGCTTAAGTTAAACTCTTCCTCCTTACAACTATAATATGACTTTAAGATCACGGAATATCGACAATGCGCCGTTATCATTATTGGTTAATATTCATTGCAATTGACTATATTGCTTTTGGTTTGGGTTCCTAGGTTCCTTGCTGGGTTGAAAATACACACGCATCAATGGCCATGAGATAAATATCTCCTTGTACTTAAAGCGAGAGAAAACACACATATTTGACATTTTCAAGTTGTAATTGTAAACTACCAGAAGGAACAAACAATAATAATAAACAATACCAAAATAAACGTCCAATACCCTATTCAATCAATGCCTGAGAGGGAAGTTCAGGACTCCATGATTTTGATAAAAAATTAAATGAGCTTGGACAATTGAAAGAAAAATAAGGTATAGCAACAATAGTAGATAATTCAAATATAAGCGAGAAGCGATACAACATCATAGATGCGCGCTAGAACAATAAAATGACTCATGCGTTTAGTGCAATGGATCTGTAAGGAAGGTTTGACATGGTAACGGAACATACTTAACATGGAAAAAATACACACAGAAGTAGGCTTTTCTGACTTGGCATGAGTTTTTCTTAAATTTAAAGTGTTAAACACCGTGCCACTCTTGAATAGTTATTTTCTCGTAAAATATCATATATGCTCGTGTAGAAAGGACTTCGGCCAGCGATACAGCAACGACCATATCGTCTGAAACGCAGAACCACCTGAAAATAAAATATTCAATATTATAACCCTTTTTTAAACACCAATGCTGAGAACGTTAAGTGAACGCCAGGATAATATACGCACAAGTCAGAGCCACGGAATCTACTTGCTGATGGACCGCGGCGGTAGGTAAGAAAATGCCCACACTCTGGATCACCAACATGGCTGACTACCGCAACCAGGCGATATTGAGAGTTTCGGTAACGGATGAGGCTTAGTTCGTGATTTTCGACCTCCTCAAGTCCAAGTCCTTGCCGAAGTCCAGTCATAACTTTAACAAGTTCGTCATAATGACGCTCTAAGCTGGACAAGTTCAGAATCTCTGGAAATCGGACGTATTCCAAACGTTTTGAGACAGTTCCGGACCAACAGGTGCGCGAAATATGAATAATCAGCGTGTTTGGTAACTAAATAATTTTTAAATGTTTCGAATTTAAAAAAAGATAATTCTTGTTAAAGCTTTAAAAAAATTGAAATTTCAACTTACCCTAGTCAAAAACGTTTTTTTAGAAAATGCAGACTTGGTTGGACACTTGGCCATCTTGCTGCATCCATCACAGTCTACTTGAGTAACTATCGCTGGTTTAAAGAAGTTGCACAACAGAGTCCATAAGACATATGATTCTCCCATCTTAGCCGTTGGCAGCATCAATGTTAGAGAATCGAATGACTCAAGTCTGGGCACCGTCTTTTCGTTAGGTAAAAAAATACATGAAAACAACAGTAACTGTTTCTTTGGAGGACAAAAAATTTAAGAACTTACACGATGTAGGCACACCAGACACTGCAGCGTACACCAAGTCATACCTCTAAAAGGGGCTTGTGGAGAAGCCCTTGAGCTAGTGTCAACTATTACTTTCCTAGTGGAAAAAATTCGATGGGTAGACATAGCCGAGTCGTGAACCATTGACCACCCGTCACTATTTGTATGTTCATCGAGAAAGACAGGGGCTCCAATCACTGCAGAGGGCAAGGGCATAGGTAGATCAGTTCTGGCACTTTCTACTTCAGAATACGAGATCAACTCCCCAGATACTTCTGATGTATCCTCTTCATCAACGATACAGTCAATGGTACCTATCTGCTGCCTTCTGATTGAGTTTTCAATTTCAAAATACAACACTCCGGCAAGAAATTGGTAGAATTCATGAGTGTCTTGCTCCTCTGTGGTTCGGAAGTTAAATCCTTGTTGACGGAAAGATATAACGATATCAGCTGGAACTTTATCCATTAATACGTCGTCCTCGTCTTCAATGTCTCTATTGATGACTATAATAAAAAACAGCATATTTAGTTCCTTCCAACCATAAAGTTGTTTAATTTCTTAAATTGATCGAAGAATCGTCTTCGAGTGGTAAAACATGTATTATTTTAAATCAAGCCATACCTAATAGGCCGCGATAAAGTGCCGCGATAACAGGGTACTGAAATCCTTTGTAGGACTTTGGAACTCGTGGTGGGAAGTCTGCTCGGTTGGCATCATCTTTGTGCGCCAACCAATCTGTAAAAAAATTACATGCTGCCAACGCTTGCAGCACCGAATTCAGAAAGCAAGTAGATCCTGAATTTCGGAGTCCCATTACCGGCTTTATTTCTGAAATTGTAAATTCAAATTATATTTATTTTTTTTGACTCAAACATATGATTACATATTAATACGGGGCCAGAACAGAAGAAATCAGACATCAATTTATTCCCTTTTCAAGCCGCGCCAAAGCGATTCCTATTTATGACCTGTTTTCAGTTTTACTGAATCTAAAAGTAAAAGCTGATTTTTCTTGCGTGTCCATGAAACTATTTAATTATCAGTGCTTCTACTTATGACTTAGCACCAGTGCATCTAGTAGATCACATAAGTGTCAGTTTCACAATATTTCCATCCTAACGTAGTACTATTGAATACTGTCGAGTGTCGATAGTGTCGATCTGCTCATCGAAAATAAGATCATTCGAAGGGATTTTTAAGATGAACGTTACATTATAACTTAGTTTTATATTTAAATTGAGCAGATTGGGATCTGGGCTAGTCCCTAGTATTGCCTCTTCCTCAACGCATAGGAATTCGTTGAAGTCTTGACTTTACTAAAAGTGCGTCTTACGATAGTCGTGGCGTTCCTTAAACTAGAGCAATGTTCTACCTAGTGTCTAGTTGCTAGTATCAAGATGCAGGTTGTGTAGAGTGAACACAAATAATATGCACGATCTTCTGCCCCAACAATTTGACCTTTGAACTAACTTACGTGCTCGACGACGAAGCTTGGCATGTTGTGACCCATAGAGGAAGTACCAGAACAAGCCGGTAGTGAGTCCAGCTCCCATCGTTACTAAAATTTTACTCTGGTTCACTCCCATCTTCACCAGCTAGTCACTAGTGTGGACAGTGACAATGAAAATCGAATGAAATATAATATTCAAAACTCATCCTAGTCTATTATTTTCCTGAATTTAGATACTTTGATAACTTACCTTCCACCTTCCCCGAGTTATGGGACTGTCCACGATATACGTACTGTCAACCAACTGTTTGTTGACTAAGGAGTGAATTAGTGTGACTCGATTTGCGTTTTTCCTCAGTCTGCCCTAATGATTCGTCTTAACATTTCATAATCAACTGTTTGATCCAAAAATTTATAAATCTGGACGACCAATTTCTTTTCAACTGTTGTTAATGGGGATGAGGTCCTAGTTTTGTTTTCCTGTTCACAGAGTTATTCGAATTCAGCGCGGTTACTGAGACAGGATTTAGTCTTGCATTTTATTGTTACCATGGAAACAAGCCTATTCTGCATGTTCAATGCACCGAACACTATGCACTAATTTCAACTCTCGAGCAATTTTTTGAAGAGAATGGGGACACCAAACACAAATGCACTTATATTGATGAAATGATCTTGTCGCGAATCCCTTGCTTGCTCTACCTAGAATGACAATTAATCGACTACGGATGTGGGGCGTAGGAATAGCTTTCTATCGATGGACACAAAAATTATTGAAGACTACACAATGTACAGCATAAAAGGCATTTCACATTATCAAACGGGTCCAATGGATATGGATGTTAAAGTATATGTACGAGTTGGATTTTAATTTTTTTTTAAACTCTGGTATTTGACATACTGACAATGAAATCAAGAATTACTTCACAATTTGTGTATTTCTTATCAAAAGACAATGAATGCAATTTTGGAATAGTCATATAAAAATATTATGAATATATAAGCCATATTTTTTCTGCATGATACAGATTTTAGACAGATAGAAAATAATTCTATGATATGTTTGCTAAAAAATTACAATTTCTTTGAAGCCAAACATCAGATTTTCAGTTATGAACACTAAATTCATTCATTAGGTTTGGTATCTTGCTCGACGGTAGTAGTTTCTCCCTTTTTCATCATCAAGTCGTAAACGACCTCTTCGATGGCTCGAGAGTCGTATCTAATAGAACAGAAGGAATTTACATTTTCATTACAATTACTCAATGAACGATTGCCACCAAGTCAATTGAGTAGCTTACTTCAACGAGTCATATTTTCGGCGAAGAGTATCATTTTTAAAGTTCATTCCACCGAATCCATAATTCAATGCCGTAATATATTTGTGAATCCTAGCTACCAGTTTATAGTTATCTAAAAAAAATTGTATTTAAAAAATCAGTTTACTTTAAAAGTAGAAATCAGAATTTTTCGTTATACTAGCTTCAACTTACCCATGATGACACAATTTTTTGCGAGTCGGGCTAACTCCTGACCAACATCAAGCATTCCTTCTAGATACTCCTCCCACTCGAGAAAAACTGTACTATTCCCCTTATTCTCAACTGTCGGAACTGCGTATTGTTAAAAACATTATTAAGAATATAATCACTTAACTAGAAACTCTGTTAATTTGAGGAATGTTTTCAACTTACTTCCTAAGATTTCAGATGTTTTGTCCACAGTCAAAAATGGCCCGTCGGAAAGAAAGCCGGCAAAGCCTATCGCAAACACGGCCCGAATGACATGAGGACGGATGAACTCTGAGTATCTGAAGTACTCACCGGTGGGCATCTTATCTAATGACCTTCGTGTGATTGGTCCCACTTGGTTTGCTAACATATCTTCCGCCTGCTTACCGATGGCCAATACTAAAGAGAATATAAAAGATGATTCATCGTACCTTGTATAATTAAACAATATGAAGGAAAATAATTAAACAGTTCATAATTTGCAGAATACCTCTTTCGTCGCTTTCAGCGTCAAGGTGGACACGCTGGAGGACATGCACGACTGCTTTTGTGGCCTTTTCAAGATCTCGAGCCACCACCCTGAGCTCCTGAAAATAAATTCAAACTTATTAAACTTTGGAATTGCAAAGATCAAGAATATGCAGTTCCAGTTCCAACTTCTACTTTTATCAAAAATCTCAAAAGTATAATTAGGGATCAGAAAAATCCAATATCAAATTGCTGATAAATTCATACGTCTTTGATAACCATTTCCTTGTCCACTTCCATCTGAAATTGGCTAACAACAGACTCAACTAGTTGAAGCTGGAGTTCTTCTTTTCGGCATTTCTTAAATTCATTGGACATCGATGCCATTGCATAGAGATCTATCCAATTAACTATTTCAAAATACTTCGAAAGATATCCTTTCTTGATTTTAAACTCGACCAGATAATTTCAGTATGTACAGTACAGCATTCTTGAAAATGTGAATTTCTTCAAGTACAGCAGATAAAGAATATTTCCATATAAACCGCTGAAGATATAGCCGGATTACTCAAGGTCAGGGAGAGTAGAGAAAAATTTCTCATGAACCAGAAATCCTGATCAATTCCAGATGCCCCTAACATTTTACTCCATACAGCTTTTTCGTTCTTCTATATTAATCTTTAAAATTATACGCCATGATTTATGAAATTATGGATCGACTTTGAGGAAAACAATGACACTTAATATTTCTGTCAAAAACTTAAAGTAGTTGTTACCATGAATTCTCATTCCCTTTTTTATATAAATTTGGTATTTGGTCATATTTTTGGTCAAAAATTAAATAATTCATGACTTGTTTTATTTTTCAATATATAAACGGCAGCAAGCTAAATGCTATAGTTGATCCACTTTTGAGAGCAGAAGTTGGTTATCTGGAGCTTTTCTTTTACGAGATGAACGATCTGCAAAAACAAACATTTGGTTTACCTCTCATTCATAGGGGAGCAATGAGCAATTTTTATGATATTTGAAATATATTTTAGAGTAAGAAATAACTTCCTATTTTACCTCTTTTAAAAGTAAAAGTATTTGAAGTTGGGATTGGATGGACATTTGTTCCATGTGGGCTAACGATACTCAAAGAAGGGAGATTGTTAGTGGAAGTATAGTTAGGGTTCGTTGTAGCTGTGCATAATGTAATCCCGTTTACAGTGCTGCTTCCAAATGTACCATTGATGCAGCGGTCAATCTGACTAACCGTAGCTTTGGCCAGGGAGCAGAGGTCAGAAAAAGAAAAATGACCTTCCTCGATAGCGTTAAGGACATCAGAGACTGAGAATGGTAGAGACTCCCCTGCCTTCGTAAGTAGCAAAGTCTCATGATCTCCATTGTCTTCATTAGTTGCCGTGGTGATTGAACAGGGATCCGTTCCATTAGTGATAGAAGATCCAACTTGTACATGTACCCTCGAAGAGTTATTCGGTTCATTGTCACTTAAAACATCCGTAGTTCCACCAAGAATATTTAGATTCATATTCAAACCCGCAATATTTGTACTTATTCCATTTAAAATCATACTATTCAAACCGTCAACACTCGATCTCATGGAAGTTCCATGCCCGGCATGCCCATTCGCCAATAAGGTGGCTTTACCACATAGTTCATTGGTAGAAGTTGAAGAACTGGTGGACGTCGGGCTTTGCTGTTCTTCGAGAATCACACTCACTAAATCGCTTGGACTGTCAGCTTCAGCCGAAATAAACTCTTCACTTTCTTGCCACAGATCTTCAACATCTTCCAAACTGTCATTTTCATTGGATTGTGAAGTCAAGTTGAGAAATGTTGGAACATTGCTGCCGCAATTAGTCTCCACATTAATACTGCTGAGGTTAGGAATGGGGCTCGACTCTGCAGGTAGAATGCTCGTCATCACTTGATTTGTCTGAATTACACTGCATCCATTATTGCTCCCACACGAGGGATTCGAAGTCAGACTAATAGTGCTAAAATTTCCATTTGTTACAGTGGAGGTACTTGCGGCGGCAATAAGGGTTATCGTGGCTTGGTCATACTTAACACTGCCCAAGGAAGGAGATTGATAAATAGTTTCTGATGTTGGAATGGCAGTGATAGATGTCAAAGGAGAGTTCAGTCGTTTTTTGGCTATGGCATTGGTCTCTTTTCGAAGTTCAATTAAAAATTGATTATATTCTTCCGAACTGGAATTTTGCATGAAATTTCTTTGATGCTTAAGAGTCCGAGTATGCTCGAGCAAGTCGTTTTTGTGTGCACGGATGACGGATTGGCAAAACCGGCAAACGACTTTTCCAATGTCTCGAGGGTGTCGGCCGATCCAGGCTAAACCAAAATAAAATTGTGAATTGAGCTCTTAAAATTTGAATTCTCAAGTAATTAGATAATGTGAATAATTATACTTTTGAGCAGAGGATCATTCTCCCATTTTGAATTGTATGTTTTTGTGCACTTGAGACCCTTGGGTGTCTTTTCGCTGACACCTCCTCCATTCGAAATTTCAGGGGGGCTTCCAGTGCTCAATCCAAGGACCTGGCCATGTGGTTGGGAAGCGGTACAAGACGGCAATGCGTCTAGTTTGATTGCCGTTATCTCCATGCTTCAACATTCAGCACGACAAAGAGTATCACACGCTCACGCTACAACAAAAATGTTCATCATTTTAAAATGGAGTAACAAAAATACCAAAAAATATAACAAGTACCAACTTACAGTTTCTTTTGCAGTGCCGGTTAGATAACAAAACTTTTATCATGCAGATGCATGTGCTAAAATATTGAATGAGACTCTTCTCTAATACACAGTCTTATTTTCTTTTACAGTATTTACGATGCAATTCATAATATTGTTAATCATCCTTATCCTCTTCCACCAGCACTTCCAAAAATAAAAATCTTGACATCTTCCCACTACGCGTCAGCAAAGACGTTGAATCCCGCAAGCTCTGTCAAGAACATACACACAAATTACACGTACACACTGATCTCAACCAATTTAACTCAAATCTCTTGGCACTTGAAATAAAGATACTTTTAAAAACTTACTCGGCATCAATGGAACAAATTCACAAGTCCCAATTCACAATTCCGTCCATCCATTCGACCATATGATTTATTGTCAAACAGACAGTTAGTTCTTGCTAACAATTGTTATGCTAATCCACTGGATTCAAAGGACGGGACTCAATTCACAATTTCACGTCCAACAACACGGGAGAGAAGGAACTCTATGAAATCTAACCACGATGCACCTCGTCTTTCAGATTTACCAAGTCCCAGAAGTTGGAGTGGACAGCATGGCTCAAGGGGACAAGTGAGATCAATTTGAGGGGAGAAAAAAGTGCGGGAAATTTTGCCATTCAAATCTTCTACTAAACCCTCTCCTCGTGTGCGTTCAAAATAGAAAGAAAAAATAACAATGAATCTCAATCCTTTGCTCCTAGACCAACGTCAACAATGGAATTGATTGTTCAAACTCGGATTATTACTCATAATTAATTACCGTCAGTCATTGCTATCTCCTCAAGTTCCCCAGTAGCCACAGTTATGAAAAGAATATTGAAAGGGATCCTTTCCTGTGAGCAATACCGCATTCTCGGTACGTGTTACCCCGTCCGTTCCGTGGTCTTCAACAGCGGAGCACAATATGTGAGTAATGTAGGGCGTAGTCAGAGTGCATTTGCTGGGAGTATACTGGAGCCATCATCAGACGACGTAGATCAGAGGTCAGAAGGGAGAGAGGTGACGAGACTAGGAGGTCAAGATAATTCTTCATGGCTCCACAAAGTCCTCTACAACTCTTACCTACAAAAAAACCAGCCCCACACAACGTTCAGACGAAAACTAATGGAGAGGGCCTTGCAGCCAGAACTGGAGGCACAGGAGTTGATGCAAAAGACTTGCTCCTATCTCCCCATCTCGGCAAGACTTGTTGACGAATCTTTGGATTCCAGGGTCAAGACTGATGAGAGAGTCGGGTTAAAAATCTTAAGGGTAAATAATGCGGAAGAGGAGGAGGGTAGTGTGCGCTATCCTTATAAGGTCGTTAGTAAGACGGAGATGAAGGATGACTCGGAGGATGAGGGGATTGATAGTGGCCCAAAATACAAAAATGAGGCTGAGAATTTAATGAAACATGGAATCGATATAGAACAACTCCTGATTAATCAAATGGAGGAAAGTAAAGAGGATCAAGATCAACTGCTCAGCCTTGAGAATCAGTGGACAGGGACACCTGACCCAAATGTCTACAAGAGTGACGTTCCGTGCGGTGGATGTGGGGCTTATCTTCAATGCCAAGAAACGTCTCAACCTGGGTAAGTGCTTTAACTTGGAATTGTGACTGGACCGTCAGACAGACGTACTTATTATGGATAAGCTCAACTTAACTGGTCGGTATTTAAAAAATAATAATTTCAGATACATGCCAAGTGAGAAGTTTAAGATTCGCAATCGCGTAGAATTGCGAGCTGAGCTTTGTTTACGGTGTTCTAGTCTTCGAAGTTACAATACGGCTCTGAGTGTCAACATAGCACCTGAAGAGTATCCTCAGGTGCTTCGGAAAATTGATAAAAGATACGCGATGGTTATTCTTATGGTGGATTTGACAGATTTCCCTTGTAGTATTTGGCCTGGGATTGCAGACATTATTGGTAGGCTTCATATGAATAAAATAAAATAAAATAAATATTTCTTGGCCATGTGTTATAACTTAGTTCAACAAGGTATTCTAACAGAAACTGATATTTCTCAAACAGGTAGAAAGCGTCCGGTCTTTTTGGTTGGAAATAAAGTTGACCTGATTCCACGGGACTCTGATAAGTATCTGAATCACATTCAAAATTGCCTTCTCAAGGCTGTTCAGGACTGTGGGGTGAACTCAACTAATATTATTCACACTGCACTTATAAGCGCTGCAACTGGATTTGGTGTCGAAGATCTCATTACAAAAATCTATTCAGACTGGGGCAATCGAGGTAACAAGGACAGTTTAGACGCCTATCGTATATGTTTGAAGAACTACAAAACACTTAACTAACTGAGTAACTGTTGTGATATTTTCCTTATTTCATAGGAGATATCTTCATAATGGGCTGTACAAATGTAGGAAAGTCCTCTTTGTTTAATGCCTTAATACAGTCAGACATGTGCAAGGTTCATGTTGTGGACCGGATTCAACGATCTACAGTATCTCAATGGCCTGGAACAACCTTAAATCTCTTAAAAGTTAGTCAAAACTATCAGAAATTTAAAATTTAAATTGGTCTATAATGAATCGAGACTGACTTTAACTTATTTTGAAAGTTTCCAGTAATGGCTGATGATAAGTGGAGAATGGCTCAGAGAAACAATCGCTTGAAAACTGAAAGGGAATTTTTAAAAGTAGAAAAAAAAGAGCGAGAATTTTTTTTGCAAGAAACTCAAGATTCAAATTATGCTATTCTAAAAGGTCACGTTGGCCGAACATTTGCTAGCAAAGAAATTGAGGATTCTGCAAAGAAACCTGTCCCAGCACAAGACATATTTCGATTGAACGCGAACACAAGATTTCCACCACACGTTTCCAAACCTGGTGACTGGGACCCGTCTGATCCTGAAATTCAAGGAGCCTGGTGCTTTGACACTCCTGGAACGGTGAATGAGAATCAGGTATTCGATAAAAAATGCTTCACCATGAAGTTCAAGTAAGAACAATAAAGACGAAACTTTTATTCGTTTTTGAATATAGATTCTTGACATCCTTACGTTGCCAGAATTAAAGAAAACATTACCCACCAAACTTATTGAGCCAAGATCTTTCTATATCAAAAAAGGAATGACCATGTTCGTGGGGGGATTCGCTAGGGTTGACTTTGTTGATGGGATCATGGCAATCCGTTACACAGTGTTTACTTCCGACCTTATCCCGATCACAATAGTTCTTACAGAAGATGCTGACCAAGTTTATGAAGGGGTAATTATTAGCTCGCTTTTGAATTTTGATAAAGAAACATAAATCTTCTAAGGACTTTTCTCCATTTATGCGATCTGAACATTTGAAACCAATTACAAACCTTATGCGTTCATGATCGACAAAGCCATGGCAATTATAAAGTAATTTTTAAAAAATGTAAAAAACATTTCTAATTTGAGTGCTTTGAATGCAGTCATTTTTTTTATTTTTTACTAGCCGGTCACATAGGGTTATAAATTTGGGAGGTGTATATTTATTTCTGTTTGGCAGTAGATAAGGAATTTTAGAAATTAAGGAAGGTCCTTTTTAGTAAACTCGGTTTATAATTTTAGGCCTTTGGAAGTGCGGTCTTTGCCGTTCCCTCTGGAAATGAAGACCGCCTCATGGATTTCCCAAAACTTCGATCATCGAACTTTGAATTAACGGGAATGGGTCAAGACTGCAGTTGTTGTGACATTGTTCTGTCCTCAGCAGGTAGTGATAATTTAACTTGCATGTTCTTAATATTTCATTTTCAGATTCATTACTAATTAATATAAAATGAATTCTAACTAGGTTGGGTGGCAGTGACTGTAACGAGAGGACATTATTGCAAGTTAACTGTCCACTCTCCTCAAGGAAAGGGAATCTTTCTACGAGAACCAGCTTTATTGCCATATGCTGTGAATTTAAAAGGAACAAGAATCCGGGACACTCCGGCCTATCTTCCTCACCGAGTCTATCTTCCCAATTACAAAAGGAAGCCAAAATCTTCGCCATCCCCCGATCTCAACTCATTGTAATATCGAAAGATCAAAAGCACTAAAAATAAGTGGTCTAAAACTAAAACTGGAACCTACTAGAGAAATAAATGAAGTTCAAAGAGATATTTTCCGTATGGTAATGCTAAAATCCCAATTTCCGAACATTATATTACAGTCATCACTTTATCAGTCAGCCCCCTCGGGCTTACGGTTAAGAAACTTATTTATTAATCATTATGCCTGTCCATGTCCATAAATATATCCATTAATGAATCCATCTATTATATTATCGATATAATCGAATTCGAATTGTTCAATCATCCGTAGTTGTTCTAATAAGATGCTTTGCCACCTACTATTTTGAAAGGGTCAAAATGACCCTGATGAAATATCCCTTCCATATTTAATAACCTATTCCTATCCTACAATGTTGTAACATATTTCCATCAAATCTGATGTACAATATGCCCAATGCCCCTCTCCATTAAATTGACCCAGGCAGACTCGTTAGTTGTAACTCGCTTTGAGTTTTTCTTCTGCATTGCATCATTGGGATTAAGAAATTAAGATCTAAGATGTATACGTATGAGTGCTGAATTCCTATCGTCCGACTTCCATTCAACCGTAGTAACCTTGGTTGGTTTACGCAACAGCGGCACTACACTACATTCATAAAGTTGAATTATAAATGAGGTTATGAACTATTAGCTTAGATTAGATAGTTCTGTTCTGCGAGAGGATTAGTTGGATTAGTAGAAATCAAATCTTAGGGCACCAGTTTACTTGTGTCCAGAATTGTTGACGACACGATCGCACGAGAGAGCATGAATAGAGAGGAACCAGAGGGAGTGGGAATTATGGTAGTTTCTTAAAGGTTATGTATAATTTACTATCTATTATAATAATTCGCTCAAATCATCTCTGCATGGTCATTCAAACTCCTCCATGACTAAAGCAAAAGTTAAGAGCTGCATTGAAAGCGTATTTCTAATTGCTGTAGTTAAAATTCACAAAAGTTATCACCGACAACCTAAGAAAAGCTACGTTAATTTCTCAATCAAAATGGTTATGTTAGACTACTCAACGTAAAGGCATTATTAGCGTGAGTTGAGATCTGCCCACGAGTTTGTAATTATGAATTACAAGGAGTTGTCCCTATGAATCGTGGCTCGAAACGGGCATGTAGACAAACATTGTGTCCAACAAACGGAGAGATACAGATAATTGAATGTTTATATCATTAGTTGAAGCGTTTTCGTATTAAATCCAAGGCCAAAAACCAGACTGTCGTTACAACTGTTTTCTCAATATCACTTACGCCGTGTTGAATGTAATACTTATAATCCAGATATTTGTACTAGCTGAGCAATTAGCATGGGTAATAATTGCGAGGCTGGATGGCATTTTGATATCATCACTCATCATTATAGTAGAAATTGTATGGGAAGAGAGTCACCAATGTGTGAACAAAGTAGAACAGTAAATTAATTTCCTGTTAATCCTCTCTCAAGTCTCAACACATTTCTAATCACTTTTGCCTAGTCCAAAAGCACACATAATTCTCTAGTAACTGCATAAGACAGTGTCAGTAATAGAAATCCCAACCCATTGTCCTACCACCACACTTATAAATCCCTACCATTATGTATTAGCCCTCAATCCTTGAATATCGATTCAGGTTGCTCTGACAAAGCTATAGAACATTTCTCTTACTACAATTACTAACCGATTTGGGAATAAGAGCAGGACAAGACCTCATTTCTCCCCTCGCATATCCGGGTTCTGATTCCCCTTGGAAGGACACGCTTTCTAATCATCCTCAAAAGGCAGAGATTCGCGGACCACCTCTGAAACTCTTCAAACTGTCCTCCTGGAAAACTTTTTGAACTCTCTGACAATCGGCCAGTTTAAAATGCTAAGTGAGGACACGTTAGTGGCACAAGCTAATGGAAACGGATCGGTTGGGGGGATTGAGGAAAATGGTCAATCTCAAACCAATGGAAGTGCGGAAGTGGTGGTAGCGGGGTATGAAAATGTCCTAAAGGATGATGCCCAGCAATACCTCAACAACTACAAGGCTCACAGGACGGGGATATCTCATGAAGAGATGGTCCGAGTCTACACCGACTGGGCTAATAATTATGATAAGGTTAGTTCGTGTCTTTATCTTTGGTAACATAAACATGTGGCTAAAAGTCTTGGACAGTAATAAATATTGATTTGATGCGGACAGGATCTGTGTCCTGGACGATACAACGGTCCAGAAATTGCGGCCAAATTCATGGCTGACCATTACCCTTCGGAGGTCCGAGATTCTATCAAAATCCTCGATGTGGCCGCAGGGACTGGTCGAGTTGGCGGTGAACTTGCCAAATTTGGTTTCCGGTATCACCATTCATATTTATATATCTGATCCTTGGAGTTTTAATATTTGATAATTTAAATTTCATAATCACCAAAACCCCTCGCACTTTACCCTAATTGTCAATTCTGTAGGCAGATTGACGCTCTGGAGCCTTCCGGAGGGATGTTGACTGTTCTTAAAGGAAGAGAGATCTATGGAACTTGTTTCGAAGATGCCATCGGTTTCAAGCCGGTCGAGGCTATACCACCAAGTATGCTTGAGACTCCCTTAATTTTTTGTACTTTTAACCACTAACAAAGCAAATCTAGTAATATCTTAGTCTAATTAACATTTGGATTAATCAATACCAGACACATATGATGCTCTGGTGATTGCTGGCGGTATGGGAGAAGGACACATCCCTGTCAAGGCTATCGATGAGATGATTCGGGTAGTCAAACCAGGTCTGCTGAATTTGAATGTTATTTCATAACTCGAGCATTTCAGTTTTCTTAAATTAAAACATTCTTTTTTATTTCTCACGAAGGTGGCTCAATTTTCATTGTCATGAGAGAAGAATATCTCTCCTACGTTCAGGAGTACGTGGGGAAACTAGAGCCATACATGGACTCCGTTGCTGAAAAGGGTTTTTGGCGACAGGTACAGTGAACAAGAGTTGATTGTGTAATGTCCTTGGCCCACAAATCGAATTTGTCCGTAAAATTTAATTTGTGGGACTTTTTGACAGGTGAGCAAGTCGGTGGTTGCCGAGTATTCTTTCAAGAAAGACGGAGTGGTTTTCAACTACGAAGTATTGACTAAGGAATGGCCTACAGATTAATCCTTAACTAATTCAAGCCAGTTTTATTCGAGAAATAACGGGTCACTTTGGAAAAGCCAATAAATCGTTTCTCCAATTCTCTAGGCGTTGAGTTATATTTTGCTCTTTTTTCCATAGATTTCATCAAAGAATAGCATAAATTATCTATCGAAGAATATTACACGACGTGGATAGCATATAATAGACAGTATAGTATTAATAAATGTTTAGAATACAATAATTTATACAAAGACTGTAATCTTAGGACAGGTCTCTAAGCATCTTAATATTTCCGTCCCTCTATTCAACTACGTTATTAATCCCTCATGAATTAGGATGGGTTCGAAACTAATCCCTACAGCTTATCCTAATTGACTGAGACTGCACATTATTTTAACGAGGGAAAATAATCTCCTAATTATTAACTATAATACCCTCGGAATAAATACCGGGTTGCAATTGAAAATAACTCATTGCTTCCACCAGTAATTGTAATCTAACTAATAGTATACGAAAATGTACAATACTAAAGAAGTAAACACACGCTATTACATATTCCTGGATGATCATGCACTGAAGCAAAGAAAAATCTGTGGACGACGCAAAGTTCTTGTG
Source organism: Agrenia bidenticulata (assembly GCA_034694785.1). Lineage (NCBI taxonomy): Eukaryota > Metazoa > Arthropoda > Collembola > Entomobryomorpha > Isotomidae > Agrenia > Agrenia bidenticulata. The sequence continues at coordinate 9,591 of JAQFYM010000185.1, read as the reverse complement.
TCGAAGCTATCTCTAAATATTAGTGAAAACTGAACCTATGATCAGATGACATGTAACTTGGTTCGGGGAGATGAGCTTGGAACCTATGGGTGCCGATCATGGGTTCTACGTAGTACCGTAGGCATATCACTACCTCTCGGACGTTGTAACTCGTCACTGCCGTCAATCTATCCGTCCAGAAGTTAAGCCCGACTTCTCGGCGAGCGTATAATAGGGCGGCGGCGGTGATCAAGGAAACGGGGTAATCCACTGTGGGTTCGTCTATACAAGTACAAGAAAAATCGAGCTTCAATACAATGAAATTCCTCAGACATGGTAATACAAATGAGGGAACAATGTTGAGTTTACGACATGCATGTTTCGCTTTTGGGATTCTCAAATTATCTGCAAAAATTCATGGGATTCATTGATTAGAATCATGAATGAGTTGAATGTCCTCAGAATGAAGCTAAAGCCCATTCAAGATTCATTCACACAATCAAAGAGCCTGCCCCACCGAATACCAAAATGTCAAAATCGAAAGGGCAGGGTAACTTACATTTAAGGAGAGTCTGTAAGACATACATGGAACAATTGTGAATTTGTTGTAGGGAGTTTTTGTTGAATTTCGATATGGTCGATGGAGTCTGTATGGCTTTGAGGATTTGGACCGATGCTGAGCTGAGGGTGGTGGGTCGGCCTTGGAATACTGTGTAATCATTGTTATTATTGTTATCTTCAATCTCCGAACCGTCCATTGCAAAGAGCATGAAGGTCTCCAAGAAGTTTACCTCCGTGGCCACAATTATTCGAAAGTCAAAAAATCTCAGGATGAATCGTTCGATCATTCCGAATAATTTATACGAGAATTCGGATGAGGCTGGTATGTAGTCCTGCAATCGTTTGATCCTCGGGGTCCTCTTATCCTTCTCTTCCAGTTTTCCTGTCCAACCAACACAGATATGAAACTAATGCATACAAGTATAACCTCTACACCCTTTTAATAACCTTTCTTACACGCGGGGACAGTCTTAAAAATATTTCTTCAATGCATTAAAATATCTCGAAGTACTGTAGCAAGTGCATGAGGCTGTCAGTAGGGTCACAGGAAAACTAGGCAACTCAACTCAATCCTTTAATTTATATGTAACTTACCCGCAATGATCAAACAGGAAATGGCGACGAGGTGCATTTGCTTATCCGCGATGGAATGAACGTCGAAAAATCGGTCGAAGAGGTAGATGGCAGAAAACAGGGTCGCAGACGATAGACGCTCTCCCTCCCCGATTTTCATAATGTACAAGATGAGGTTGAGGCGCATGGCGCGCTGGTGCTAAAAAAACAAGCATGCAAGCACTTTAAAACCAATTCCATAATTTTTATAGTTTAAAGAAAATATTAACTCCACAATCTGTCGAATGTGCCGGAAACGTACAGGAGGAGCTCTTCGCTTGTATAGCTTCCGAGTCTTTTCAGACTCCAAGAGGGTTTGGATGTAGTCATCGATATGTTCACAAATGGAGTAGGGATCCACGTTTCCAAAGGCAAATGACAATTCTTTCATTCTTCGAAGGATCTCCCGAGTTTCCGTGTCAGCGATGAGGATGGCCATCATTAGCTGCGCTGGAGCCGCTGGAGGTCGAAGCACTGCTTAAAAGCCACGTAATACGGACGATATGAGAAGAAACGGATGTCATGTGGGAGATTTTTGTTTTGAAAATCCGTAGATTGTGCTGACTAATGTTGGATGGTTTTGATGTGTAATGTCTGCGACGACGATTCCTCTGGCCATTGAGTCAGAAGTGAGACTGATGGAACCCTCGTTATACTTTGTGAAGATGTGCATTTTCACAAGCACAGCTCCAGTCGTCCCTCTGCTTTTATGTTTCTATTTATCTGGGAAAGGAGAGTCCAGGAATGCGCTAGAAATTTGCAAAAAGGTTCAATCGTCTGGCATTAGGGACTTCCTACCTCCTCCGGTTGCATTACAATTAGCCCATTGAGCTTATTAGTCCTTTAGACATGTAAATGAGATTTTGCATTCCGCACATATGTATTCCTCAACCTAAATTATTAGGTATCTCAATTTCTTAGGGGATGCTCAGATGTTATAAGTCCTAATTCTGAAATCCCCTCATGATGAGATGACTCTCAATAAGCTTCAGCTTAATTTCCCTATATCTGCAAAAAAAATTAAGGCACTACTAATTATAGTGAATATTTAATTTGTGTACTTTTATCCACGTGTTTGGTTAATTTACCATACGGTTGGATTGACCCAATTTCATGTTCAAAATCATTCCTTTAATGACATTGAATATTTTCCAAAAAATTTCCATGGCACGTGCTGGATTCTGTTTTTTTTTTTAATCTGCAAAAACAAATGCGTCAATCAAAAGGATATCTTCACGAGTGAACAGGGTCAAAAAGTCAATGATTCACCCAAATGTCATTAAATTACACTATACACACAATGAATTTAATTCCATTTCTCGATGAAATCATACTTGTAAATAATTGTAATTCCAAACTCAATTACTCATGAGCATGTAATTAAAATCTTCCAAAATGTAATTTCGAACTGCTGAATTCGAATAAAAATAGAAATGATCTTGCATAGGTTTTTCATTGCTTCATAACTTTCTCAGCATCTGAGCTTCATATAGCTGAGATGATTAGGAGGTGAGAACAACGGGTTCTGCTAAATGAACGGTTGTGCATTTGTGTAGGGATGCCATCTAAGTGGGATATGTTGTGAGAGGATGAGAGATGGAGGACTGAGAAACCGGGAGAGAAGCCAGCTCCTGTATGTAGCTTTACCACAAGAGTCAAGTAGTCCATCCCCAACCTCTTCTTTCCTGTCTCTTCATCCTTCACAATCTCAACTTTAAAATATTAATCATAATATTATTTTAATTCCATTTAAAATCCATCCATCCCCAAGGAAACACTTGAGACTCTTGAGAGTAGCCCCAAAGCCAGCTGTGCCTTCAGTCAGTAGTCCCCTCAAGGATCAACATGTCATCATATTCATGCCGTGAGTCATATTCTATCTATTACTCATCCTGGACACATCCTGGACTACCTATGGACACTGGCCCCATGGGGGTGTTTCATAGATTTTAATCCTCTTTTAAAAATATCCCTGTCTCATCAAGTTTCGTTAGTTCCGGGTAGTTACTTTGAATTGAACTTGCCGTTTGTCTTAATTTAAAATGTTTAGTCACGGCTTAGAATAGCCCATAGCTTTTTTGAGAATTGTGAACTTTAAAAATATTTATAACCTGTCATCACTTTTAGTAAGTACGTTAAAAATACAAGCTACGCTTGGTAAGAGGGTGCACTATACTATGGCCTGTGGCCTGGCACAGCTGATTCTGTTAGTCAGACAATTATTAGAATGTTGAATGTGGAATAGATCCCAACCGGTCACCGGTCAATGCACAATACTATAACATACCTAACTACCTCAGTGTGAGAAAATGTGTAGTCAATTAAGCATGAGAACGTGTCTGATCAATTGATTGTGATTTTAATTGTTTGTTGTGCAGGAAGTATTTATGCCACACTTCCAAGAACTCAGCGAGGGAATCCCATCGTTTTGGGTGGAGATCCAAAAGGAAAGAATTTTCTTTACGCTAATGGAAATAGCGTCATCATCCGAAACATCGAAGTGAGTTTAATTTTACTTTCTGTGTTCTATGTGTAAGGGGGGGGGACATTTTATTGTTTTTCGGTCACAGGTATGTGGCACATGGTTATTATAAATTTTGATATTTTGTTTGAAATTTTAGAATCCATCTATATCAGATGTTTACACTGAGCACTGCGTTAGTGTGAACGTGGCAAAATACTCACCAAGTGGATTTTACATCGCCTCCGCGGGTGAGTTCACTGTTAACAAAGTTGCGAGTTTTGTTTTGGAACTAGTTATTTTGATGGAAATTGTGTTTTGATTTTCAAGACCAATCCGGCAAGATTCGACTTTGGGATACTGTAAATAAAGAGCATATTTTGAAGGCGGAGTACCAACCGTTTGGTGGACCAATTAAGGACATCGCATGGTCTCCCGACAGTCAAAGAATCGTTGTGGTCGGAGAAGGGAGAGAGAGGTAATTCACTATTTAAATAATTATCGCCTAAAACAACCATGTTTGGAATTTATTTGATTGGGTTGTTGATTTTGATTTTAGATTTGGACATGTGTTCATGGCAGATACTGGAACTTCCGTTGGAGAAATTTCTGGTCAGTCCAAGCCCATTAACTCATGCGACTTTAAGCCTTCCAGACCTTACCGAATTATCACGGGAAGTGAAGATAATACCATCGGGATTTTTGAGGGACCCCCTTTTAAGTTCAAAATGACCAAAACGGTTAGAATCCGTACAGCACTTGTAGATTTAGTTTTGTTGGTGCAAAAATAAACTTTCTAAAATTAAATGTCTTATAGGATCACGGGAGGTTTGTTCAAGCCGTCAGATATTCACCAGACGGGGAGAAATTTGCTTCAGGAGGATTTGATGGAAAGGTGTTCCTCTACAATGCCAAAGATTCGGATCTTATCGGAGAGGTTGGCTCCCCCGCTCACAATGGAGGCGTTTATGGGGTTGCATTTAGTCCAGACAATAAGAAGTTGTTAACAGCTTCTGGAGATAAGACTTGTCGCTTGTGGGATGTCGAGTCAAGAGAGCTAATTTCTGAGTTTCCAATGGGAACCCAAGTAGAGGACCAACAGGTGTCTTGCTTGTGGCAAGGCGAGAACGCAATTACCGTCTCATTGAGTGGGTTCATTACCTACTTAGATCTCAATAATCCAGGGAAACCCCTACGAATAATCAAGGGTCACAACAAACCTATCACGGTTATGTGCTTGAACGACGACCGAACCAAGATCTTTACTGGATCGCATGATGGATTCGTTACCTATTGGGATGCTAAAACTGGAGAAAATGACCGGCTCAGTGGAGTAGGGCATGGAAATCAAATCAATGGGATGATAGTCGCGGGGAACATTCTATACACCTGCGGAATTGACGACACTCTTCGACTCGTCGATTTAGGATCCTATGCATACACTAACACAAATGATTTGAAATTGGGTTCTCAACCTCGGGGAATGGATGTTCACGAAGGTCGAATTGTAATTGCCACTGTCAAAGAATTGATCATCATTGAAGGAGGAAAGAAAGTGGGAAGTCTTACTGTAGACTATGAACCATCTAGTCTGTCTATTAATCATGTTTCTGGGGATATTGCTGTTGGAGGGTCCATGGATAGCAAGACTCACGTTTACATGTTGACTGGCTCGACGTTTTCATCCAAAGCAACGCTGGACCATCTTGGACCAGTCACAGATGTGGCCTATTCTCCGGACGGAAATTTCCTGGCCGCCTCTGATGGTCACCGTAAAGTTATGCTATTCTCTACAGCTTCTTACGAAGTAATGTTCTTAACAATTATACTATAAACATTTAATGATTTTAATCAAGAAACAACTGGTATGATTATCATTTTATTATTCCAGCTGGCCCATAAACAAGAGTGGGGTTACCACAGTGCTAAAGTAAACTGTGTAGCATGGTCTCCAGATTCAAAACTAGTGGCAAGTGGAAGCCTGGACACCACTGTAATTGTTTGGAGTGTGGCTCAACCGGGAAAGCACCTTGTCATCAAAAGTAGGCTTAGCAATCCTTTAGTATAATCTTTGAAGTGTATTCATAAATTATTCTTAATCTATTTATTAATCCCTATTTTCTGTCTTATTTTTAGATGCCCATTCACAGAGTCAGGTTACGCGGGTGGCTTGGCTGGACAATAGTTCGATCGTCTCATCAGGTCAGGATGCAAACGTGAAGATTTGGGATGTCACAGGATTCCCTCCAAAGTAATGAACGCCCCGATATTTAACTCTGTACCTTGCAAGACATTGAATCCATGTTTGCACGATACCTAACCTTAAGAAGAGTAAAAATAGTTTATTGTAACAATTTATGGGTAAGCAAGGGATAACTTTGGATGGCTGTAGCCAGTAACGTTGCATGAGTTGTTTTCTGTTAGAAGTATTTTTATGGGTGCACCGCACTTGTATAATCTGCATCTTTATTCTTTCTAAATATCTAAAATCCGACCTAAAATAACTCGGCACAAACTTCAGTGATCCAAATAGCAGAGAGTATAATTGAAAGTATTGATATCGAGTTAAGTATTCTGCCACCTCAAATATTATTATTCATCTCCGCGGTTTAATAATAATAATAATATAATCGTGCAGAGGCTCAATGTAAACCTGTATTGGACATGTACTGCAACAAGGTCTTCCTAGTCCTACTTTTTCTAACAAAACTGAACATAATTAACTCAGCATAATAATTATTACCCGCACTACCATATTCCGATTGTATATGTTAAAAGTAATAACTTATTTAATTGTTCCTCGGGCTCTCGACTGAAAATGGTATTCTTTTTTGCTAATGATCAACGCTTTAATTCCCTGGTGTACTCTGCCGTACTCTATATGTCGTATGTCGTATTTGAATAATTCTATGAGAGTCTGGAAACTTATGTGTGATTAATTGCTTTAATAAATTATGCCTGATTTCCCAGTATCTAGTGAGTATCTTACTCCTTCTCAATGCATTTGAAACACACAACCGGTCATCAATAGTCGAATAGCCCAAGTTAAGATCTCCTAGAACTAATTTGAACAAATGAACTGCGCACGGATCATATGTAATCATAGTTGACCCTCGGACTATGGATATGAGAGAAACTGATTTTTTTATCTCTACCTCAATCCTTCTGTCATCTGTCTCATTAAGTCTGACAAAGGCTTGAGTTACCTGAATATCATGCGGACAGATCGGTAGAATAATTTCTCCACATTTCGCAATCCAAATGAAGATGAGTGACTGTGGGTTTTTCCTCAAAGACTCCAGCAGCTCGTTCGTGTCTTGCTGGTTTAGGTGCTGAGACGAGCTGATTAGCCAAAATCTCGGCATCTCTCAGACTCTGTGGGGTTCTAACTATTTTGGGTGCCGTGGAGAATGTGACGCCTTGACATTTATGATCTTTTCATCACTGTGTCATGTCAAATACTTTGTACGTGGAAGACTATTTTAATATACCATGTCCCTTTGATCTTTCCATCTCAAAGAAGAACTTTTCCATCCTCCCGAGGTATAGATAGGTTGGCACACAAGAAATAAAATCAGTTGATAAGGTATTGACATGCATGCATGGAAGTTTAAAATTAATCAAGTGGTCACTGGGGTCACATGTTCTATGATTTCCCAATGTTCCCAAGAATTCATCCTCTGGATCCGTGTGCTTTAACTTAAAGAATATTGCTACAGTGTTTTAGTCCTCGTTGAACGAAATGAGATTTGTCCAGCTCTCTAAAGGTCTTCTTTAGATCCGAAGTGGCTAATTTTAAATAGGCCGAAACTCAAGCTTGGGCTTTGAGTTTTGTTATCATATACATGGTAAGAGCTTTGGGTCGGGTCTTACCCGCCGCCGTCTTGTCACCGTGGCTATAATTCCCAGGGTTTAATTTAAGAAATGTTTTGGTTCATTGACTCCAATTTCTAATGGGATTCAGCTACAGATATATTAATTCTACACAATGTTCATTCCGTGTATTGGGATTCATCCAGATAGAGGCAGCTAATTAAATAAGTGGAAATAAGAGATGGTAGGATCAGACAGAGGTCATTTTTAGCAATACTAAAGAATAAACTGACCAGAAGAAAGTTTCGAATTTTCGAATATGTCGGTTATAATTAATTTTAATTAATTTTATTGTGAGATACGATTCAATGAAAACTGAATGTGTCAAAGGAAAGCGTGGGTTGACGATGCTGATGCCTTGGAAGAGGTACAAGGTACAGTGTGGGTGTCTACGTCTACGGATATAGTCATTTTATTAATAGACATTTGTTTTAGGATTTCTACAAAATAGGAAATAGTCCATTCAATCCAGTTCCTCAATCCGTCCCATAGAATTATATGTATACTAGAGTCAGACCATATGTCTGTGTTGTAATTTTAATGCTAACATTATCTACATACAAAAGAGTTTTCAAAAGATTCTGTAAAATTGTAACTCTTTGATTGTCCGGTTTTGTACTAACTCTAAGTAAACTCTAACGACGGGGCTTGGGCATTTAATTACATAACATTATTCAAAGCAGTTGTTCCCGATAATCCAAATGCCCGTTGTAATTTAAAATTTTATCCACTCAGGAATCGATCCAAGCGTGCACTCCTATTATGTATTCTCGTGACTTAATAAAACTATTGACTTTTATAAATCGACCAAAATATTAATGCACGGATTATACGGAGAATATCAAAATTAAGTTGCTCTGTATCCATTTAAACGTTGAGTTTAACTAGAGAACTCGATTGCCGAACAAAGCCACATTGGAAAACCTCAATTCCCTAGGCTTCATTTCAGAAAACTTTGATAGATATAAAACTAAATTTGAATTCATGAATTTGACTTAGAATGCCTTCAGAGATTGTATTCAAATGACCAGAACGGGCTAACTCGTTCTCACTAATTTTGACACTCAATCCCCTTCATATGACACTTGATTACTGCACGTTAAACCATAATCAGTGTAAACAGAGTGTTGTGGAGTAGCGAATCTATGTTGAGTTTACCATGGGAGGATGAAGGGGTCTAGATGAATCCGTCTAGATGATTCTTGAATTTGGATTCAGAAATTTTCACTACAGCCCCCTCCGTTTGTGATATTAATATGCAAATTTCTGAAAGCAAGCAAAGTGTTTTGACATTTCCTTATTGATGCTTACTCAGAAATTGGGTAGGAGAGAAGGTGACATTGAAAGTTGGGATTAATTGTATTGATTCCATCTGATTTAATTCCGACTAAACCTTGTATTGTGCAATACTGCAGCATATGAATCCACTCAAAATAAGTCTTTTTCAAAATATACTGACAGAGGCTTATTAAACTACTCAAGCTTACATTACCCATGCTAACTTTTAAAAACAATTAAGATTAGGTTCTGACAAGGGAAGTAGCCCAACTCGAAATCGTCGACTGCTTTGCATTTTTTTGTGAACGTTCTTTAACTAATATGAGTAACAAAAGCATAAGTTTTAGCCTCACAATTTCATACTGAGTTCGCTTAAAATTTTTTACTCTCCCTCGCTTTGTTTACACTGCAATTTACGGCATTCACAATCCCACTTACATTTTTTTCAGATTAAAATTATGAAATTGGGCCGTTCAAATTCGCATTTTTGTTTTTCATATTAGCTAAAGAATTTATTTGTATTTGTATTTATTCAATCAAAACTTCTTTGCAATGGCATGGTTGTTACGTTTTGACCATCCATAACTCAGTTGCATTATTATTATAAGATATTAGGTGTTCAGAAGTTGTTGGCTCTGAATTATAAAATGCACTGATTTGACTGTGACTAGAATGAATGTAAGATGTTGGTGAGAATGATAACTATGAAGGATGAATGGAGCGATTTAAGGAAGAGATTGTTTGTTGTAGTTGTTACAATTTAGTTTAATTTAGCTTTTAATTAGTCAATGGGGGAATGTAAGATATTACAATCTTGAAAACTTAGA
>JAQFYM010000184.1:0-104175 GCA_034694785.1 Agrenia bidenticulata | reverse complement strand
GACCCAGGGGGGTTGCTCAAAATATTGAGATGGCCTCAGGAAATTCTTTACAAATGCCCTTTGTAGTGATAATGGGTGTTAGTAATGATATTATCAAAAGTATTTTGCAAACGAACGGGCCATTCGTAGCTGCTTGGAGTAGGTTTTCTTCTGATTCTTGTGATCCTTGAATGTATCTCTGGCCCGTGGTGCAGCCGGTGCAGGTAAGTAAGTCGTCATTATGAGCACACAACATAACATAAATAGAGTAAAGGGATTTGGAATTACATTTTCTTCCGCATTTTGAGATGCTGAAACGGAGATGCGGCTGAAATGACGGGACAAATGAGCCGGGAGACAAATCTGTCATAAAATAACAATTATTTAACGTGGATTTGTCACTTTCAAATTTTTTAATGGTAAAAATGTCTCCGGGCATTTTCGTATCCAATTACATACGATGTACGTATATGTCGTCAGGTATAAATCACATCATAGGCTTTTATGGGAAATATTCTATAGTGATACTCGCACATATTTTCAGCACAAATGTTCTGCAAGTCAATAAAAGTTTCCACTTTCTTTTTGATAACCCTATATGTTGAAACCTATCTTTCAAAAATAGAATAAAAACTTCAATGGAAACATTTGGGATGCTAATTTGTTTCAAAACTTTCAGACTTGCAATGCAAATGATGTAATAGGCCGATCTTTTGAGTTTGATAAACACCACGTCCAGTTCACCAATTTTATTTATGGGACATGCAACAATTCATGTCAGTAAGGATGAATACTTGCCCCCACGAACGGGATGTGAATGCTAATCACTCATTCCTTTGTCTAGTTACATGTTACTATGTATACTATTAGACAAAGTCGGGCTAGTTTCGGGCGAGTTATTCGAAGAGAACGATGATAGTATACTCCCACATGTAATATGATGGATGTCCATCGCCCAAGAGTTATCCATTACACCAAACCCCACTCACACACGTTCTTTGTCATAAATTCCACATTCCACTCTAATTATTTTCAACCCAACCTCCAGCCCGTTCTAGTTAGAGCCACAAAACCGCAAAACTGGCAAATACTTACACGTGCGTTAAGTTATTGTGTCTGTTTCATATACGAGCTGGGGCAGCCTGGTCAAAAGGGGGTAATGGGATAGCCTTGTAAAAAAGTGGCAAGTGCATCCACACCAACTCCTCACTATGGTCTTTTAAAAGAAGGCTTCTGGTATTTTGTTCCTTGACAGTCAACAATAAATTTAAATATTTGACTACTTCAGCCCAAAGGGTCAGTCATGTCAAAATGGGACAAAGGGACAGAACCGACATTCATGAGTATTCATTGCGGACATGTCGATGAGCAAGGGGCAAGGGGGCACACTAAATGACTGTCTCAACATTTCCAAAGTATACATAACGGGCACTAAGGGCACTCTCTCGTAATTGAAGGGGGCAGTAAATTTAAATATCTAACTATTTAAATCCTCCGTAGCCAACTGAAATGATACAGTCCAAGCTCTTCTCCGTCATCCGTATGCACTGCACTCATCACCCTGGCAGATGGGTTTTAAATAATTGAAGCAGACGACCCTGCTTGTGCATGAGTGCACAATAACAAGATCCCAAAATGCTCTAATCAATCCCTGTGCAAATAATGCTCAGCGTGTGCCATTTGTAATTTATTTCACTTATATTTGCATTAGAATATATACCGACCCGTTTCTTAAACCGGCTATCCTTTTAGTTAGATATTTTAGCTAGAACTGTCTGGAAACGTACTTAATTACACAGAGTGTACATATTCATTATAATTATAACTTTAATCAAAATACATATAAAACTCAACCTATCCTGTGTAAACATGTAATAGCTAGAGTAGAAATGGTAGTAGCAGTAGATTAGTACCCTCATCATCAATCCAGGAGAGAATCTAGTCGGAATCCAAGTAGTGAGAAATGGATCAAGTAAATAAAGTCCTTAGACTCTAAAATGTTGTTTGAACAGGCCAATGCAAATATTATATCCTAAGAGAGAGAGAGAGACGAGACGAGATGGATAAATCCCAAGAAGTTTATACCAAAAGTAATAATCAAATCAAATCCAACATCATTATCGCCCCACTGCCCAATCATCCCCAGCCAGAGGCTCCAAGCCACTCGACCATCCTCAGATTGTGGACAGAGGTCCATAAGACCCAACCCACTCTAACTCGTATAACAAAGCCTATATCAACAATACCTTCTCTCCTGGATAACGTGCGAGTAATGATAATACTCATGATGATGATGCTACTGATGATGATCCGATTGATTCGTCTCCTAAAACGGCCTTTAGTCCTCAATCCGAGCCCCCTCTGCCCCCTCGCCTCATCTCAACATCTCCTTCTTCCTTTAGATCGAGCCAAGGAGAGACGTGAAGAGAATATCTTGAGCCCCTTCCTCGACAGATTTAAACCTGGCTGGGTCCGAAATCAAATCCCTTTCAATAAATCCCGGATTCGTTCTGTTGATCCGAGTAGCCTAAATAATCTGTGTTAGTCTGCCTGGGCCTCGGTGAGGTATAAAATCTCCCGGATTTCCACTCTACCAGCCCCCACGACAAGTACTTTTTGAAGAGGATGGGCCTTCTTTAAAATTCCGAGAGGACAATTCCCTTCCCAATTTGGAGAGAGTGTGTTCAAAGGAGAGCAGTGGGAACTTATCAGCTTCTTTCGATTCTTGTTCCAGTCTCCGGGCTTGACTCGCGTACGTGAGATCGGGATGGTTATTGTTAGCATTATAATGATTTGGAATATGGATATTATTTTTATTATTGTTACTACTATTACTACGGAGGTTGTAGTGGAGGTCGTGGTGGCGGTTATTATTATTAGTACGGAAAGTTGGAATAGTTCGTCTTCGTCTTGTTATTTTCATGGAATGCGGCGGGGACATAATACTTGGATGGATGAGAGACCCGGGCGTTTTCCTTTGAGAGAGAAGAAATGATACTGTTATGGTCATAAGCTCTGAAGGATCTCAACCCGATGGGGTCTTTTTGGTGGGATGGTGGGATGGTGATGATGATGGAGAGATTCGTCTCCTCTCTAATCTTCTAGTGTCAACACTGAAACCAGAATTCTTTTGTTCGAGATGTCTTTTGTTCCTGGCTTGATGAAGGAGCCCTTTCCAACCTTCTGAGAATCAGAATAAAAAAGAACAATAATCACCCGGGATTTCATCATACCTCTCTATACACACGTATAATCAAATTATAGTAGTAAATTGGTACGGGATCAAGTGTAGTCGGTGGGGGACACAATGTGAGGTATTTCGAATCTATTGGTCTATGCTGATGTCATATATATGCTATGCACAGGAAGTTGCAGGAGATTTTAAATCCCACGAGGGTTTTCTTGACTGTCTACTGCACTTTTTATTGTCCTTCATATTGCTCTGTGGATTGCAGAGTTTAGGTCACATTCACATATGATAATGAATGCCATGGTGGAGCTAAATAATATTCTACAGTTATAATTTATAGTTTAGCTCTATTATGAGGATGCGGAGGTGAAAATATAGGCCATACCTATTGTCGCATAATAGTCACATCATTTCTTAATGCAAATACCCTCACTTATTAGGGAAAGGTTAGTTTCTATGCTCTGAAATGAGAAGTGGGGGTATTTATTCGGAAGACGCAAATAGGAGATAAAGTATTTCCAACACTGAAAGTTTTAATACCCGGGGATTTATTTAATATTCAGATTTATTAATTTAATTCAATGGATCCCTTTCCAGGAACTACGTGCCGTCTTCATATGTCCTGTAACATTGTAACCTCATTCAGACTTCAGTACTTATGCTTATGTGCCAACTAATCTCATCTCATCAGAGTCTAACTGATCTCTGTAATGATGCCCTAGCATGTCTTTACTCTACCATGTCCAACGAATTCAAAATCCCGAATTACCCTTGTGTACCGTGAACACGAAAGCGGAGAAAGTCATTAGATCTCTGTAGTACCTCTTATTACAGCCCTTCGTTCTCCTTAAGATGAACTAGGCACGGAAGTTGGACGTTAGACTTAGAATTTCTTTTTTTTATTCCACGATGCCATCCTAATGACTCCTACGAGATTAATTTATTTTAACCCCCACTGAACTTCTTGAGAGATTTCCAAGCTTTCTAAATTTAATCAACTTGACCGTCATCAACTCCTCTTCATTATCTTCACCCGCACGGAATGCTATTGAAATGCCCGTTGTTGCTAAGTAATAAAAATTCCACCCTTACTTCCTTGCCCCTTAAGAAGATATCATCAATTCAGAATGAGATAATAAATAAAAGCTTTAAAAAAAACTCACAATAAACTTACTCAAGTATTCACACCTTGGAAGGGAGCCACTGAACCGTTCAAGACGGAGAGGTCACCTCGTCCCCTGGGACTCCTCCTTGGGGAATAGTTCTTCCCGTATTGGTGATTAGTGGCGGTGGTGATGAAGTCACATGCGATAAGAACATCTCATATCGATCCCTCAAATCATTCAACTCTGACTTTACGGTCTCAAGGAATTTTATTACATCGTCCTGACTCAACTGTAATTCAAATACAAGTCATTTTAAGTCTTCTCATGTTCCTCCTCACTTTTTTTAGCGTTGACGCTAGCCTTTATTACTTCCTTTGGCATCTTTGCTTTCTACACTATATTTGGAAATGTGTTTGTAGATAATAATATTATGTATAAAGAGTCTGTGTGTTCTTATTTTATAAGTAGGCATATATACATATATATCGACCTCTATTTTTTTTCATGAGCAACGGAGATCATAACTTTTGCTCGTTCTATTTCCCATCCTCTAGTACATAAAAAAACTAGATAATCTGGCCATCATGGGCAGGGAAGTGTGGTAATAAAAGCGATAAATGACAGAGGAGATGATATAAAGCAAAACTTACCATCAAGCCATCATTAAGGAGATCACTGATACCCACTGCCACACCCCTTTCATCCCCACCCACAAATATATATTCAGCAATGTCCTGCGGTGTGTACTCCTTCCCGAGGGTTATCGTCTGGATAGTCCCTCCGACTTGATCAGTGTCATCACCCTCAGAATCACCGTCCCTATTTATCCAGGCTTTGGCCTCTTGATTTAAAAAAAAAGTTATATGGCTCATTTCCTCACGTTTAATAGCCTACATGATATAATAACACACTACTCTTGTTAAAGTCGACTGGAAGTTCTTGGAAATTTAATTAATTCATGGCTCTCATGAACACCGTATTTCACTCACTTCCACAGGGTACACAAACACAAGGCAATATAAAATCTCAACAAATACATTATGTATACTTATACAGAGGTCCCTTAGGGATGACTTATGTTTTCACAGCCTGTACAAGAATAACAAGAACTTGGGAAAAATTGACTGTTACGAAATCTTCTCATCTTCAGAGTAACTGCAGGTACGGGGTACTTTGAGACAATTAAAATTGCTTTCACTTTATTTGATTTTGAGGACTTGTCTCTTCCATGCCTCACAACTACTCACAAGCAAGCTATACATATAGACTCTTATAGAAACCGGAAGTGAGTTGAAAGGCTAAATAGATCCCCGCAGGGGTCGATCATAGGCAAGATCTATTTAAAAAAATCCTACATCATCCTTGGCCCTAACGAACCTCAAGGTTTAAAACCCTACCGGGTTGTTTTCGTATATTTTTGGATTTTCTAGCAAGTTGCACAAAAGTAACTGATTGACATTGAGGAAGAGTAACTTCCAACACCCTCCCCCAAGTTATTTGAAACGTTAAACATTTCAAAGTAAAGCCAATTTTAAATAAAAAGTTCACCTTCCTTCCGCCTCAACTCTCCCTTGTTCCGATGACTCCTTTGAAGTTCATTAAGCTGGTCTTGTAAATTGTTGGACTCGGTAATTGGATTGAAGAGAGGCTGCTTAGTCGTAGTGAGACTTGTCACACCTTCTTCCTCTCCTCCTCGTACATCAATACCACCACCACCGCCAAACTTATCCACATCGCTCCGTAACAAACTTCCCCCCTCGCTTCCTCTCCACTGCAATCGTTGAGAAAGCATACACAATTATACATACATGATTTTATCATGATTTTATCATGTTATCAAAAGGGTCCGGGGGCTTATAGTCTCAGTACGAGTATACAAACAAGATGGCCATGGGTTTTTATTTTTTTTAAATCCTTCCTCAAGCTAATAACAACCTTCAGGCTGATTACACAACTTTCGAGTGCAACTTTCTCCCAAGTATTTTCTATCCAAGGAGTAAGTCCATACCTCCAAAACATTGTAAAGAAAATACATCCTCTTAAGTCTCAAAGCTCCTCTGGGCTATACCATGTGCATACATAAAGACTCGACGGAACAAGGATAATCTTTGTATTTATATTTCCGGATTCCTAGCTGATTTGAAACCTGGATCATATCCTGGAGGTTCTAAGGGGTAGGGGGCTTAAAAAAGTTGATTGTGAATCGGCTCAAGATCTTGTTAACTTTTTCCTGTGATGCACAAAGTGGTGGATCGTTTAGCATAAAATGACCTACTTTCACAGATTGTTGAGTAACATAATATAATGGTATCAAGTTGCAACCCACGGATTGACTACCACCATCACCAACAGGGCTGCTACTTGTACAAGCTCTACCATAACTCTGATGAAGGCACTTACACTTATTACCTTTTTACAAGACTGTATATAATATCCTGGACAGGATAGAGTTTTTTCAACAATAAAAAAAATACAGAAAAAAGTCAGTAACACACAGAGAGAGTAGATCTTGTTTCAGTGTGTTCAACTTTCTTTTGCCTGGAGCTATGGTTCGTTCCTTAAGGTTTTTATTTCATTTTATTACGTTGTTCCAGGTTCTAGGACGTAGATTCGAAGTTGGTTAGGGAACTCTATGAAACTGTGAAGACGAAAAATACTCTCACTTCTATAATGGACTTTGAAGATATGTTGGATTAGAAGCAGGCTAAGGTATGTTCTTGTTCTTTAAGGTAAAAAAACTAAATTCACACACACACCTACATACTAGCATGTTATGTATAGAGATAGAGGGAGAAGTAGAAGATGGTAAACGAAGGTAATTTGGACTGCCGGTGGTGGGGAAGACTGGGGATGTATTGTTATTTACCAGGGAAGAAAGTTGAGACGGGTTTTGTTCTTTTTGTTGGACCAAAGTGACATTCCTCCCTCCTGGGCTCCTTTCTACACTCCTTTCTAGACAAAGGGATCATAAAAGTGTAAGTTTTCAACTAACTGGATAGAAAGAATCAATAAATGGACTAAGAAATTCCACGAATCCTTAAATCAACTTTTTATTATTTATTTTATGCAAAATATTTGGATTTTAAAATTTGGTAAATAAAATCTCAAATTCAATTTTTAAAACTAGAAGCACCAAATCTATTTGATACGGGGTCATTATTAAAAGCATACTACTATTTAAAATCATCAAATACCCCTAAATCGATCAAGATAGATCCATTAAAACTATTCCAAGCACTAAACCCGTATAGTAAACTCTAAAACGATTAAAATTTCTTAAGCCTTATCAAAAAATCTGAATCCGTTTATTTAAATAATTTGCTTATGAAAAACATTGCAACCATAGACGGGCAGGGGCAGTGCAGGGGACAAAATCTCTTTCAAAAAGGGGACACTCACGGTGCAAAAAAACGCTCATCCAAAAGAGGACAGGGACAGAAAAAATGTCCGCTATGGTGGCAAACGAATTTCGAAACCTATAAATTCTCGGCGCTTTTAATTACTAAAAACCTTCTCATAATCAACATTTCTGAAAGTTAAAAAAAAATCTTCCTACTAAAAAATCGTTCCTACACAGTTTCGGTTTCAGTAAGGAAACACTGCCACCAGGTAGAAAACAAGCTCTAAAATCCCACTAGACTATATAATTTGATCCCATGTCAAAGGGAATAGCATAAGCTCCATATCCTCAGCCCAAAAACTCCGTCCGGTTGACTGACATGAGATGATAAGGGAGCAGCCAGTGTTTGTGACACTTGTTTCCTCCCGGCAAAAACTGACACGTACAACATATGGAGCTTTAGATGATGAATGAAGACACTATGCTTATCATAACCCAGTCGATCAAGGCTCCCCATCCGTAAACGTGGCATATGATATATCACATTTTATAGCCTCCAAGTAATTGAGCCCAGAGATTGAGATTGAGTTCACACTTCCGAGTCAACTTTGTCACCCTGTCAGTCTCACAAGTGTTCGACCGGGTTCGTTTATTAGCTCAAGTCTCCAGCCTCAATCCTCATCCTCGGGCCTCTTAGTATATTATCAACTCAGCTATTGCCCGAGATTGAGAAGCGACATGATTGATTATGTCGCAATAAATCAGCGTTATTCCCGAAAAGGTCCCCCTAGGGATTTACAATATAATATTTACACTACATCTTCAACTCTATCTCCCCGGGGCTAGAACGGAGCTACCACCACTACCTACACAATTTACAGACAGTGTAATAGTCCGGATAAACCAACTCTGGAATTGAGATGGATGATGTGAGACTTGGAGAAACTTAACATTTCCCAACAAAAAAAAACTTTCTTCAGAGGTAATCTTAAAAAAAAGTCCAACCTTAAATCTTCTAAAAAAAGGAAGACTCATATCATGTGACTGAAAGTTGGTCATACAACGTGACTCCTTATTCCAAATTGAATGAAAGATTTCAAAAAAGTTTGAATAAAAAAAAGCGTCATTAATATAAATTTTCTCCTTGATTCCACCCTACTAGAGATTCATATCATCATCGCCCTCGGCCTTGTAATAAGCAACTAGGGTATATCATAGCCCCAAGTACTAGGAAAAATCTACCACGGGTTTCCACTATGCCAATCCTGATAAATTTTATCGCCCAGAATGAAGTTCCCGGAGATGTCATCTGTTTAACTATACCTTGCAGAGTTAATTGGAATTTCAAGAAGGGGATCATCAGCCTAAGGACCTCGTCTCCAATGGGAGAGTTGCTAATTGTAATTTAAGAGAAGGCCCTTAGTTAGCACGGATGCATCTCTGACCTTTTTGGCAGCTTTCTAATTAATGTCACAGTTACAAATTTATGCATTTCTCCCTCTCTGACATTTCGAATCACGGAGCAAGAAGCTAAGCTAACCTAACCACCTTTCAACCTGTCACTTCCATAATATTTTCTGCAACGAGCAATACCAAGTATCGAGAATGAGATAAATAATAATTTAAAATTCAAGATATGAAACTTACGTTGGAGTTGAGACGGAGCCCCACCGACGAACCAAGGAGTTGTACTCAGTGCTATGAGGACGGTAGCCAAAATAGCCTTCATGTTAATCTTCTCTCACTTTCCTGGAAAATATAAGAGAGAACAGTTGAGTCTGATATTTGAAATGAATTGAGAAATTACTTTCCTTATTCCATTTATGTGAGTACGTACTTGGAAGCTTTTTAATATCCAATCTTATATTCTTACCCATCGTTTCGTACAAGCTAAAGGAGAACCTATGTTTCTGGAAACTCTATTAAAGCTTACAGAACCCTGTATAGTATAATTATGTTTCTTCCTCCATTGTTGGCAACAGGATTTCTTGTATGCATTTTTTTTCTTGGGATCAGTAGCTAGGATTTTTTGTATTAAAGACGAGTGAAGGGGAATAACAACATTTCTATCCACTCATGAAAAAATATTTCTTACAATGTTCCTAGTTTGACTGAGTTGAGTATTGATTTTTTTAAATTACGTTTTCATGTGAATCTTTAACATTACAGATATTTAATTTCGAAAGACTAATTCGGCCAATTCAGAATAGTGGGAAGTTTATTATTTTATTATAATTGAAGATTTTTATTTTCGCTTGTTGAAATATTAACTTGCATACCGAATTACCTAAAATCATGCAGCAATAGTTTATAAGTCTCAAGTCTCCGAAAAACAAGAGCCTGAAATCCCTTCCACCTCCATTCCCACATTTTCATGGTAGACAGTAAGTGCATGTCCTTGCATAAAGCTCAAGATGTTATTGGAAGCGTGACGAGCTAGTGTTGTAGCTCTTGATAGTTTTAGTGCTTTAGTTTCACTCTGAAACACGAGGAACCAGACCCTTGAAGGTTGAACCCAATCGGGTGTATCACAAAGTAATAATCTCCTGTTTTCATCCTCATTGGATTTTATAGATGCTACTTCCAACAGTTTCAACTCCCCAACACTGCCACTACCACTACTACTAGAGATATGATAAAATTGAAAAGGCTTAAGCCTTCAAAATCTCTCCCACTCTTCCTCAGTCCTCCAGCTTCTCTAGAGGGTGACGGGATGTAATTGCTTCATCTACCCACCAAAGCTAGTAAAGACTAGGACTAGATGGCCCTAGACTCCAGGCACTCAGTGCATTGTCCCCAATAAAGGACATTTTATTCTAGATCTCAATGCAAAGAATGATTTTTAATTGCTATCAACCCTGGAGCCTGAAATTCATATTGCTTTCTGCTTTTTAAACCACCTCGGGCCCCTCTGGAAAGAATGAAAGAAAAGTGAAAGGCCTTTCCTGTGTGCTGGTAATACAATCAAGGGACTGGTGTGTATTCTAGTGTAGCAGATGGTACGGATGCTTAAGTTTTGCTCTAAAGTGGGCAATCAGTAGGTGATGAGCTAGTTTCTAGACTTTCTCTGCCCGTTCTCAGGATCCAATCAAATGGAAAATGTGGAGCATTTTAGCTCAAGACTGTGTGAATAAAATTCATAATTAGCTCTCTGCTCTAGTCCATGGCACTTTGACACTTTGGACCTTTAAGTCTTTTTATATGAGGGAGGAATATATTGTTTATCTAGAGTATAGAGAGTCCCTCTGGAATGGCACTCTTTTTATGCTCACTTTGTACGCTTGAACATATAGGACGAGTTCTTTCCAGTTCAAAATGTTAAGTGAAGCGTCAATTTACATAATTATTTTCACAGTTGCTCTATAGACTCAAATTGAGACTAATTACCTCATCAACTGACAGGGATTTAGATTCCAATTTCTACAGTTCAGATGAATTGAACACATCAGCATGGCATAGCCGACTTGGCTCATAGGAGCAAGGCTCATTCATTTCATTGTGATTTTTCATTTCGTTTGCTCATTGGACCCGAATTTTTACCAGCTTTTCAGACTGGGATTTACTGGGTGTTTAAACGCAGCCTTCTAGTGGTGTTTCGGTTCATGTACATCGTGTATACATTTTATCCCAGTAAATACCACCGGGTTCAACTTTATTCAAGACGTTCTGCTTCAGACGATCTTAAAAATAGCCAAAAGTCCCACTGGAATAACCTTACGAACTGAATTTATCACAAATAATCCCACTGCTATTTTTCAATGTTCAGTTAATTCTTATAATAATTTTCCGAGCCCTGGCCTTATTTTGTAACACAGACGTGGCTATGTAGATTGTGAATGATACTTGGCCTGGGGGAGGGGGGACAGAGTTATTCAGTTTTTACCCTAGTCAACGATTTGAATATATTTATCCCTATCTGATCTGTGAATGTACAAAGAGTCGTGAGATTCTGTACAAATTCTATACAAATTATTCAA
This sequence comes from Agrenia bidenticulata, assembly GCA_034694785.1. Lineage (NCBI taxonomy): Eukaryota > Metazoa > Arthropoda > Collembola > Entomobryomorpha > Isotomidae > Agrenia > Agrenia bidenticulata. The sequence continues at coordinate 92,583 of JAQFYM010000184.1, read as the reverse complement.
ATGAGAATCTGATGCCATTCAACCTGGACTCTTTGATTATACCTTTGCTTGCATCTGCAGACAATTTTCTCCAATTCCCTACGCTGTTACCGAGTTGTGAGTGCGTAAGCCCCCTCATTCCACAGTACTGCATTTCCTATGAATATATACATGGCCGACCCTGGCCCTTCCAGCAACTATCCATACTTGAGTATTCTGGACACATATTCATGTGTAGGATGTATAGATGTGTACTAAATAATTACAAAGATAGCCCAAAAACAAACAACCCACGTACGTAACTACATACACCTGTAAAGTCTAAACTACAACCCAGGCGTCAAAGAGTTGCTGGATTAAAAAAAAACACTCCGTATTTTATGAGAGTCTAGGATTTCAGACACATGCTCTATTATTAATAAGTAGCAAATGCGTCTTCTTGTTGGTATCATGCATGTTTTAAAAAGAAACCTAAAAAAACCCACCCGACCATGTAATATACTTTTGACCCCCACTATTCAGAATATCAATCTCCGTCTCTCAGTATTGTCTGTATCAACACAAAAAAGCTTCATTTGTTTACATAAAGTAATATATTCCAGTAGTACAGTCGACCCTCTTGACTTGAAACGCTGGTGGTTTTTGCCCTAAAAATCATTTTTAAGGCCAACACTAAGAGAATCTTCTCATAAATACGTTTGCCTGAAAAAATACCAAGAATAAGGCACTCAACCATCTCCATAAGAAACTACAGCTCCCGGAAATGCTTTCAGATCTTCCACAAGTCTCTCCCTCTAAGCTCTTGGCAAATAAGTTCAAAGTCCTTTATCTCTCTGTCCAAAATACCTGGAGGGACTGACTCAGCTCTGCACATTTCTGTCGACTATCTGCAATGTGAGAGAAATTTCCATTTTTTTCGGTCTGGCTGGAATGCCAGGAACAAGTAATAACTACTCGGAATATTTTCTGGCATAAGCCCATTGCACTTCCAAGAAGATTGAGACGAACATTTTCTATTTGTGTTCGAGAAGTTGATAGCATTTTAACTTTAGTTCCTGGAGACGACCTGGAGGTGGTGGTGTCTGGGCTTCAGGTATGATCATTGCATTCTATGACGTCAACCTGTCAATACACCTGCCGAAGGTGCTCAAGATATTTGAAATACAGCTAGTCCAATTTTTTCGGGCATATTTATTAAATCTTAATACTTCTCTCAGGAAAAAGGCTAGTGGCACAATATTTTAATTCAATACTGACTTGAATCAAATTCAAATATTGTTTCCAACAGTAGTTGTAGTAGTCCAGCAGTTTCCATCTGCACGTATCATATTGGACATCAGACACGATCATCGCGTCTCCACAAAAACAGAGACTACCTTATCGTGTTTTCTGGATCTTATTCACATACCACCACCACCCATGGTTTTAAAATCTCTTTGGGAGGTAAGAATATCCAAAGTAGGTCCGATTCCACATGAAGTGCTTCATTCATAGCTCCTGTCCCTCAACCCTCATGTCCTCCAAACACTAAACTCAAATACATAAATCCACTCTCGGCTTAGGTTTATTTAAACTTTTAAAACTTCCCAAGGACTTGAACAGAAAAATCAACATTTTATTCCAAGAAAAACGCTGAAAAACAACCAAGAACTCCCTTCAATATATCTTCTCAACCTCAACAAACCTCAACCTGCCATGTTCCACTACAACTCTAAACTCGTAGATTTTATAACTTTCAAATCGGCACAAGCTGTTTCCATTTCCCTTCTCTAAATCCAAATCCAAATCCAGATACAAATAAAATACACCTAGACACCTAGCACTTGGATTTTTTTTAATCCTCAACAACCAACCCAACCTCTCCAACAAACCTTAGGAAATACGTTTTCTAAGCCTTGGACTCTAATTCCTTAATCCAATCTGCCTTAACTGCTCAAACTGAGGTACTTTCAAAAAACTCAGAAAGAAAACCCAAAATAAATGTTCCCTTAGAAAATATTTACCTGTGAGCAACCTTTTCACCTAATGAATCCCTCACGTCTGTCTCATCTCCTGTCACTGCTCATTACATTATTCATAGGACTTAACGCAAGAACAACTTTAACAAGCAAACAGACTCCGTAGCCCCCCTCACTCTCCCATCTCATCTCTTTGGAATCCTATGCATCAGAGATCCTTTTGTGATTGGAAATGAAAGGCAACTGAGGAGGATAATGGATAGATAGAGACATAGACATGTCCTGGAATTCTAATTGGTTAATTAAAGATACACCAGCTTTCCTCAATCAAACTTATTCCGTCATCATTATCAAACCACTACACACGCACACTATCATAACCTCAAAGAACCCTTGGTGGGCAAACAGATAAGTTTCTAGGGTCTATATCTGCACGTAAGGCCTAAGGGACTCAGTATCGATGAGATATCGATAAGTTTGCAGAGAGAAAAAGGTGGACTACCGCCAATTTGTATAAGATCCAAAAGGCACACGTCGTCCACATAAATTCAATCATGGGGGCAACATAAATCTCTAAGCCCGGCCTAACTGATCTGAATAATTAATCCCCACTTATCTCATTCTTTCTACAGCCCCCACCGACTGTCTTGGAAAGTTTTATCCACCGCCCTCGTAATTGCCCCTTAGCCCCAGGAACTAATTACCAATTACTCACCTATAAAGAATCCAAACGAAGTTGCAGTTGAAGATTCAGCTCACTGACCTTCTTCTTGGAATTGCGAAGAGAATTGGATAGGTATGTGTCTGATAGTTTACAATGTTCCACACTAGCAGTCCGGGTTTTTTCTTCTGGAAGTTATCCAGCTCTGGAGTGACGTTGGTTAATAGGTTATCAATTCGAGCCTGAGTGGGTCCCACGGAGCAGTGGATTCCTTCTATCCATTCCCAATTTCTCCTGTCATGCAAGGGATTTTAAATGACCATGAGGGCCGGGCAAATATTTATCCACTTGGTTCGTCAAGCAATGATAATTTGAGATAAATAAAAACTCATACACAAATGACTAGTTGACCCACTGACCTAGGTAAACAGTTCAAAGGTTTTCCTCAACCGTCTCAATATCCCCAGAAGGAGTTGGGAATCCTTAGGGTCACCAAAGTGTACTTGACACTCACTTTGGAGAGAGTAAAACTTGAGCCAGCTGAGAATGTTGAAAGGCTGGAAAGTCTAGTTTACACATGAGGGAAAAATGAAACGGAAGTTACAACAAAACACAGAGAGAGAAGAGCGTTTTAAGTCTCCTCTCTCAAACTTTAAAGAGAGGGTGAAGTAACTATTACAAAAGAGAGAGAGACGGGATTTCAAAAGGGTTGTGGTATTTATTTTCCAACGTCTAGATTAGAATGTGTAAATAGTAGAGAAGATTGGAATTTGATCCACCCTGATGGGAAGTTGGATGTGACCCGGAGTAGAGTTTACCAGAGACTGATTTCCCATCTCTTGGAACTCGGTTTTTGGGAATGGAAAAAAGGCTCTGGAAGGATTGGAGATTTCCTCCTCTGCTCATGGAACTCATGGGATCCCATGTATGTACATGAACTGGTCGGATTCCAACTAACAAACTCAGCCCAACTCACATGGCAATTCTCAATACTGGAAACATGGACAGAGAGTAGTTGAATAGTTGAGTAATATTCTCGATTAGAGACAAAGACGGCTCTATACGGTCTGCGGAATCTGGATTCAAAAGCATGAAACACTCTATAGATAATATTTTTAGTACGGAGTAGTGGTGAGTCTTCTGAGCCGGTGTGGGTTTGAATAAAAGTGGATTGGCTAAGATGAATGGTCCTTTAGAATGTTTTTGAAACTCTCGGGGATGAGAGGCTGTTAAAGTGATGGATTTTTTTTTCTAGAATAGGAAATGTGTTTATGGATACGAACAGATTCCAGTTCATGGACATTTCTCCAGCAATGTGGAAAGTACAAAAAAATAAATATAAAAATAAAAGCTCCAGGATGCTCGGTAGGGGGTTCGCAGATACAAAATGATATAGGGGGTAGTTATTGATAAATTTGTGGTATGGGAAAGTATATTGAAATACTTTTGAATGTAAAGGTTAAGTTGTGTATAGCAGGGGATTTATAGTTGGTTTCGTTTCTATAATCTTCCTTCAACGAGAGGGAAATACATTAAGTTAATAGTTGAAGTTTGTAGACAGAGATGTTTACTCGGGAGTCGGGGTGGAGAAGTAGTCAAGTCCGGGTTGTATAAAAGGAACCCGCATTTCTTTACGACCAGTTTCAATTTCAAAAGTCGAGCAAAGTCAATAGAAAAGGCAGTGTGGGTTTTTGGAATTGTGTGTTATTTTATGTCATGTTTTTTTATACACTTCTTATTAATTGAAAACATTGTGAGTTTTTCACTGTGAAACGTGACGCGAGATTTAACCATGGGGCTAATGCAACTGTTTTGTGTTAATATTAATTTTTTTTTATTCCAGTTAATATTAGAGTTTAAAACTGAGAACTTGATGTTTATCTTTGGATTTGTTTTTGCTGGAAACTGGTACGTACTATCAATTTCAGTATACTATTTCATATTTTTTCTGTACATTTTTTCGTCCTGTTTTCGATGCATAGATATTATGCATATAAAATATGATAGTTTTAATTTTAGAAAAATCACATTTTTCCGTTTTGAGTTTTGTTTTGATTTGATTTTCTTTACTTACTACCCTCTTCCACGTTTCTCTATCTCTAGTATAATCCAGAACTTCCAGATACCACTAAATCAATTATAATTAACAAAGCAGATATATTTGTAATGTGCACATCAAAGCAGAATCTCCACAAAGCTTTCACTTTCCTATTAATTATCTGCAAATTCCAAACTCAATCAATACTCAAACTCATGCCCAAAATCGTGACCTCGTGTCATTCCGAAATTGTAAATCCGTTACCCAAATAACTCCTTATAAAACCGATGCCAATTTAAATAGGTTGGACTCTAGTCTGGAAACAAAAAGGTATTTAGCCCCACGGACTTATACTAACACGAACTGACTCTCTGTTTTTGACTTTAGCAGTTACTCAAACACAAGTCTCATCAGCGTTCCTCCTCATCATCCTCACCCATGTATGCCCGCATCCATAAAACCTCCATCTAAAGCTCCAACCGTACTAAACCCTATAGTATACACTTTGTAACTACTATGAGACCATAAAAGTCCAACTTGATTCATTCAGGATTCAAAAAAACTCAACAAACCACTCGGGTCTGTCAAAACAGGGAAACTTCTTCGACAGCAAAGTCCAAATAATAATATAAAAAAATACAAATTTAACTTTGAGAGTCAAGCATGGTTCACAGGCTTGGGCCCTTTGGTGTCTAGCCTTACCATTTTAATTAGCTCATGGGATTTTATTATTCCTCAACTCTGTAGAAGAATAGACACTGAACACGCTTTCCATTTTCAGTCTCAACCCTAATTGACTTCCTTGAGTAGAGCTTCGGGTTTCCGGTCCTTTGTATTTGTAAATGTGATCCACTGTGCAAATCCTTTTAACCACGGGCTCAATCTGATGCATGAGGTTCCAGGGAATTTTGTAGCCTGTACTTAAAATATCTTACACATCTGAACCAATACCCTCAGGAGGGCTGGAGCATAACAAATCAGTCTTACTACTCAGGTCTTGTGTGCTAATTATTTATGTCCCTTTTAAATACAGCCTAAGTGTGCCACTCTTATCATTCCTAGCGTATACATTGGCAACAATTTCAGACGGTATATTTGACTTTTGCCCCCTTTGCCCCTCCTCCCTCTGGGGACACTCTTAGTCGAAAGCGACCAGGGAGAAATGGAGACGGATGGCATCCAAACCGCCCGGCTATGCTGTACACACACTTATATGGCTCATAACTTTTTTAGCTCCCAGGGAAAGTAAAATCTTCCAAAAGTTAGAAATTAAAATCCGCCAATAATCAGCTAAAATCTGCCGGTAACAATGGGAGAGCCTACCCAGCTGGGTTCTGATTAAAATTTGACCTTACAACGTCCCAAAGCTCAATGCTGGCCTTTTAGCTCCAATGGATTACTAAGGGAAGACATAAAGCCTCAAGGGTAAGTTTTGTGACTACTTTCACCACTTTCCCTCTCACCACCACCACCACCTTTCATAAAAATATGTTGGCTTACCCAAGAGGGGGAAAATATGTTTGGGATCAAGGTTTAGGGCGGGCATTAAGCGGAGATTAGGACTAAGTTGAGATCGACAGGATACTTGGCCACAATGGGTTGATCCGAATTTCGATGCTCCCTCCGCACACACACTCTACACCAAGTCCTTCAACCCAAGATCCGGATTCCAAGGGAATCCCTCAGTCTTTAGAAATGTGTCAAAAGTTCATAAAACTTACATCACATTTCACTCAAAAGACTTAAACTCCGGAAAGTTAAAAACTCTAGAATATTCTAGTAGCATTATGGAAAGTTGTTGGGTTCAAGGTGGGAGTCCTGGGTGGAAAAATACCCTTCTCTCCAGTGTGGGATTCAGCCGGGTATATATTTTTATTTAAACAGGCAGATCGGAGCTCTAAGGAATTTCGGATTCAGATTTGAGATGAGAATAAAAGGAGAAAAATCTGTATAACTTTCAGTCTTCGGTTAATATGACAGTTGGGAGGGATCAACTTGACTTTTTTCACGCCGAGTTTTTGTGAGTTTAAAAGCTTTTTTTCTAGTTCAGTTGGATTACAGCTTCTCAATTCTCGTACTAATTCCCACGTGTTTGTAAATTAATATTAGCTCTTGTGTGAGGCATATGATCCTGGTCGTTTTGATAAACCGAGTTAGACGCTCATCAAGAAATTATTCTTTAATTTAGTATTTACCATTGGGATTTATGTAACTTGGTAGACTATGGATATTTTTCAGCGTATTTGATTTCTCTTAGGCATTGAGCATTGAATGTGATTAAGAGTGCATTTACACATACTTGCACTAACCATAATCACAACTTGCTACACACATAATCATCTCCAAGCTTAACTCAAAGTACTAATTTAAACTGAAAGGGTGCACCTTCACCTAAGGATACTAATACGATTAATTTAAAATAGCCTCAGGCAGAAAATATCAAAGGCTTTCCAAATTAAGATCACGAGCTAGTTTATCATAAATCTTCCTAGTTGCAATACCACATGTAATGATCAACTAATTGAATAAACAAAGCCGTCGTATCCCCTGAAATTTCCAAAATTCAAAATGAGGTCTTCATCATTTCCAAGAACAAGTAATTAAATTGAGCATGTAATCCATTAAGTCAATGCCGTAGGCCAACTCTACAAAAGATAAGCTGCAATTCCTAGAAATACCTAAAGTTTCTAGAACAACCCATTATTATCATCATTAATAATATCATCCTCATCTCCATCTCATCATCATCACCACCAACCACCACTGCACTGTCATTACCATATAATGATGACATTTGAGACGTTATGGCCATGCCACTCCATTAAATCTCCTACAAAGTAAAATCCTTTACTAGAATAAAAAAACGGAAATAGTACGACTTGTGTAGCAAGTCTTTTGCTAAACTAATCTTTCCGTAGAATAGTTGTCCGATCAATTTGTACTCTTCGTTGAAAAAAAAAGCTGGAATTGGAAGGAACTGGACAGTTTCGGAGACGTCAGAGTTCCATTAAAGACCGATTTCGTTGTTGTTGTTATTGTAGAATCTGATGGGGGAATCGTGAGCTTGGATGGAGCTTTCATCGTTACGAATCCTTTCAGCTCTTGTACCATTTCAGTGTTTGGGATTCCGGATTACAGCTATTACACTTCCACCACTACTGCCATCATCATCATCAGCATCATCATCACCACCAGCAGCAGAATGCTAAAAAAACACACTCACAGTTACCAACACCCAGACTAGTTTCTTCCCAGACTTAAATATTTGCATTCAAGAACCTAAAATCCTTCTCATCATTCCTCCGTCCTTGAAACCTTCCTTAATTACCCCGTCCCCTATACCTCCTTTGGTCAAGGGGTTTACCGCGGACATACCGGAACCGGTTATAAAAACATACCTAGCGAACTAGCCACACACTGCAGGACGAACGGACGAACATACAAACACCGAGGATCTTCCAAGCCCTAACAAGACTAGCTCGCTAATGGGTATCGATAATCTATACTGTTGATAGTCTATACGAATTTTCCATTTTCTTCTGCCCTATTTGTTTCTTGGAAATTCGGACAGCGGGGCTCTTTATTACGGCTGTCTCTCCTCTTCTTTAGAGCTTACCGGATTTCCTCTCCCCTGAGTGTCAACACCCAACACAAGAGAGAGAGAAAGCAGAGAATGTGATCCAGCTTTAGCCTCTGGAGACCTCATCTCAAGAGATGAGGTCATGATTAATCTTTCCAGCTCCGTGATTCGTGTCTTTATTATCTTCATTATGTTTCAATGGACAGTAGGGGTCTGTAGGGGATTGTCTTACCATTGACAAGGACGAGGCATTTCATTTCATTTAGAAGAATGATTTCTTCCTAATGACTTGGGAGCTGGGACTTTGGAAATTGGAATCCGACATCCTCCCTTAACTTCCTCAGGGCTTCTCTCTAATCATTTCCAGAGCTGGTAAAGATTCTCTCTATGTGGTCCAGTGGAAGATCAAAGTAATTGCATCTGCCCAATAGATTGAGAGACATACCGGGGAGGAGACACTGGAATGCATTGGCCGTACACAGGAGATTAGTTTAACGCTTTCTTCTCCAGTGGTGCGTGATTAATTCCTCAGAGCCATTCCTCTTAGGTTATTAGTATTATGGCAAGAGGTCAAGCAGTGACTGAAGTTTGTAGGCACACGACGTCTATCAACCACTGGTTTGTGGAGGAGTGTGGGTCTTAAAGTTTCTCAACTTTGACTTTATAGGATTTGATCGTTAGTCAGTGGCAAAGTTTTGTTTGGAAAGATTCCTGGAACATTTCTTCCCTTTCTGTTCGGATTACATACAACACGATTGATTACCTAGCTCCGTCTCAAAAGATTCCCTGGTACGGACTTTATATAAACTTGGCTTTGTCCCTAACCCCATGTACTGAGTGAGCGACGATCATTGTATTGGAAACACGTCCAAAACACATTAAGCCAAGTGATACGGTCATAATTCATGGGATTAGTTCATAAATTCAATTCCGGCTCTTTATGGCCATTATAGCCCTGTCAGATTGTTGGAATTAATTCGGTTGAGATCAGGTAGGCCTAGATACACTGCTACTCCCTATGCAGTCTGGTCTTCTTGGTGTCAAAAAGGTCTGAGGATGACAGGTTTGCCATGGATGTAGATTTAATTACACAATCTGATTGTCGCTCTCTCCCTCAATGCATTGAAAACTAAATGAAAGAGAGGATTTAGGTGGAATTGACGATTATGAAACAGGGTTATCTGGAGCTGTAATAAATTATACCCTCGGGTTTGGGTAGAATAACATATAGTTTCGGCACTTGACCACTGTGCCCTACATTGGACATGGGACAAGATTATAATTGGCAATTGGAATATCTTCCCCGATTTCGGAGGCATTAGATCGGGGCTTCGGAAGTGTTAACTTGGATTGCTACTTCATAATAATATAATTGGACCAGCACTTTATTACAAGTGCTTACGGCCATTGAGTTGAGCTTTGTAGCACAGGATTTCCTATCGCAATTGAATTAGTCCGTGTCCTGATTTTATCCCACCGCGTCCTAAATTGTGACAATCAAGTACTGGGATCGCTACCCGGGACTGGGAGCTCCATTTTATAGGAATTTCATACAGTTTTTGCGGTGTATACTTTATAGTCTTCTATAATTATAAGGTAGGACATAGTTGAAGTCTTGAAGTTGGTCAATGGACCCTTATGGTTGACAATTGACAAATTATCAGATATCAGATATCACAGGCAATAGAGGATTGAATAAGTATTTACATAGGGATATTTTCGATATGAATTTTGATGTTTTAAATTTATTGAGAGATTTTAATTTCATATAATAGCCTCTGTGCTAAATTAATCAACTAATATGGCAGGTACGAATACGTATAATTTTTATGTATAAGAATCAAAAACGAGTTTGAGACAGCTTTACAAAATGTTGACGATATTTCCTCTCAAATAAGTCCATAGTCAATATATTACAGCTCGTTTTTTTTGGTAAACTCGAATTAAGTTAAGGTACGGTTATTCAACAGGATCCCAGAAATATTATCATAATTTTTTTTCTTTCCCGATTATATAATATTATTTAGGGGGTTAATACTTAATGCATCAACATCAATTAAAATCGTCTATATAATTTCCCCAATTATTATCATTACAGTTAGAGATAAATATGTTTTTCCCCCTCATAAATAGGACAAGGAATGATTGCTCTCTCCATGAACTCAACAGCTACAAACCTGTCAATTTTTTATATTGGCCATGAAACCCCCTCATAATAGTTGGACTCCGGTAAACGGTCACGGTTGGACGAACAAGATACAATCCAGTTTCAAACTACTCGACAATAACCAATTCAAAAGCCCATCACTATCTACAGAACCCCCATCACATTCTTATAAACCACCCGCTAAACTTCCCTTGCAAGTTTATCAGCTAACATTTACCAATGATATTATGAGGGGGATTTCCTTACCCCTCATAAAAGTTAACACACCTTGGACTCAAGTACAAATGTCCGTCTTTAGAGAACCCGTGAACATTCTTATACACTGCTTTAGCTAAGCTTATCTTGCAAGTCTATCAGCTAATATTTACACACATTATCATGAGAGGGGTTTCGTTAAATCTGCCAGACTCATATTTCCAGTCCAATCGTTACACAGAATTTCTAGTCGCTTTCTTAGAAATCATAGCTCAACTATTTTACACAATACGTCAATAGAAAACAATAATAATTAAAAAATCATTTAGTAACATACTGATGATATCTTTACACCAACTCTTCTCTACTAATTCAGTGATTATGGACCACGGTGGATATACAAATCCAATTTAAAATAAAAGCTCTTATAACTTACAGCTACCCACTATCCAGTCTCCATGAAATTTTCTGACTCTTAGATTCCGCTCTACTTACAACTCGAGAAATACTATGTTACAATCAACTATACAGGTAATGTGTACAACCCGGACTGATTTCTCTCTAATTTAATAATACACTAAACGATCATGAATAAAACGTATAGGTAATCCTCAGAAAGATTTCAAATGAAATACTCTAATCCCTACCTTCTTCATAATTTACAGGGGATTGATAATACCTCACAAGCAACAAGGATTCAGACCCATAAGGACAATAAAGTTTAATGAATCCCGTCTCAAATTACATTACTACCCCCCCCCACAAAAAGCCGACGTGTAATCAGGATAATGAATCCATTTACGTGCACCCCCTGGATACAATCGGCCTAGATCGCTAGGTTGAAGCTATTAAAATCCTATTCCTAGCACCGGGATGATACAGTACTACTCATTATTCTACCCATGTAACATAAATCAAATATTAGGACAACTTAATCCGCTCCGCATGGAGATACTATAGGTAACAAATATAGTTAGAGATTAGAAATCAAAAAGAGAACTATTCTTTGGGATTGTATGGGCTCCGATTTCAAAGAATTCATGAGCTGGTTTTCTTGCTGAGAGGAACTGGGAGTTGCTGAGGTGGCTTGAGATTTGCTGGAATATTTCCATGTGCACTTGAATTAGGTCCATCATATCCTTTGGACACTTGTGCTTGTTGTCCTCCATCTCCACGTTCATCCACCGCATCTACGAAAGCTCCGGTAAGGGCTTCTGTATCAATTCGTTAAAGAAAAAAATCATTTAATACCAAACCTTGAAAGAATGAAGCTTGTAAGAATTGGATTTCAAAGATTTATAGATCGAGGGACTTTTGAGCAACAAATTATTTTACTGCTCAAATTTCCGAATCTGTAATCCCGAATTCCTACTGAAATTATTCATAAAAGCAAACAAGCTATGTGATTTGTTCAGGCATTTAATTCAACAATTGCATCGAAGCTAAAAGCCCTGATCAAAAATCTGTTTGTATCATTTTTTTTACATCTTACACATCTAACATTTATAAATATTTATTTTATAAACCTATTTGCACATAAATGTCATTCCTCCTTCTACAATCTCAGCTTTAAAAATTTTGATTTAAAAAGGTCGGTCAAGTAGATTCGTCGCGATTGAATATTAAATACCTGAACAACTCACGTCACCATCACCCTGTATATGAACTTACCCAGCACATCCTTCTGCAAATCTTTGGGGATCCGTCCACTCGCAACTTGAGCCTCGACAAACGTTGAAAACTTCTGGATCGACTCGCCTGGTGAGTTCTTAAGGCTCTCTGCAAATAAATCCTTTCCCAACGAGTAGATGACCTCTTCAAGGGAGTACTCCCTCATCTTGGCATCCACTGTCCGAAGTTTCTCGGCAATGTCCTCATAGTCCAATTCTTCAACAGAGACGAGATTCCCACTGCTAGTCCTAATCCCAGAGCCACCACCGCCTAATGAGAGGGCTGAGGGATTCTCAAGATCAGATGGAGATTGGTGGAGTAGCATCCCTCGATTTAAGCCATTTCCTTCAGGGGATAGGAGCAGAGGGAAAGAATTTGACATTTCCGGTGAGCCAGAGTATTCCCTTTTGGATGAGCGGATGTCTCCTGATTTCGAACCGGAGTACCGACCGGTGTAACCCTGAAGAGCAGAAATAGATTTCAAGAAATCACATTTTAGATTTTGTTAAGACAGTTTGTAGATGAATTTCAGAATTTCACTCTTGCCATTTGGTAAAAATGAGTTAAAACAACTTTCATGCGATTCTAGGCATTTCTTAAAGAAAGTTACTGGAAAAAGTTTGTACGATTCATAGGATTGAGAATCACAGTAAGTAGTCTGTCTTTTTCAGATCAAAGTCATCATTTAAAAAAAACTAAATGCAAACCCAAGGGCCATTAAATCGTTGAAGCTTTTTTTGGATTCGTCCAAGTAAGCTTGAAGTTTCTCAAGGTTGTCGAATTGAAAGTACTTACAAGTTGTCCAGAATTGAGCCCAAGGTTCGCACCACGGATATAAGTCTGCTGTCCTTGCGAAACAGATGCGGAATACCTTTCCCGTATGGAGTTCAATTCCCGTTTCACATCTTCGAGAAATTTCACCGCGTCTTCCCGATCCACCTGGAAATTGAGAAGCCATACGATTTACAATACATCCTCTCATCATTATTTCTAGGCATTTCAGAACACCCTGCAGTTGAGTATACCCTTACTAGTCTTGTGTGACATTAGAAATTAGGATACGCACAGAAATGCTGCATGGGATTTCATATTTAAGAATACATAGTCTTCGAGAGACTTGCTATATATTATAAAGGACCAAATTAAAATGTGACTCAAATGGGAGTAACTAGGTTGGACGTATTTCCGAATCGTTTGACCCTTCTGTTTTATTGTGTATCTTTAATCTTTAGTATTCTTCCGTAATTGATGCAAGTAATTGCAGCAGCGCAAGGAAGAAATACGAAGGTTCAGTATCAACTTGCCACACTAGCTCGAGTTTCGAATTTGTACAGTGTTTTTTAGTGCATATCAACTATATATCTCCTACTTTAATTCACTCTCCGGATCCGGAAACCTCAAGAAGACCAGAGGACCAGAACAAGGAACGAGGGACTATGTACATACATACACACACGGTAGTAGAAGCAGTTGTAATAAATACTTGTAAGGAACTACAAGAGTTTCCCAACCTCTAGGTTTAATTTGTTGCATAAATCTTGACTAATTGGGACGTGTCTGTATTCCCAGGGGGAACTTCTGTTTCAATTCAAAACTTACAACCCAGGCTGCACCTCCTTAAATTTACAGTCTTGTACTTTTAATCTCGTAAGATTACGATCTCATCAGCTTTTAGTCAAATCGTAAATGAGTTAAGCAGCACCCTTTCAACTCTCTCTGGTGGAGATTAATAACTAGAGCAAGGTGTCCCAATATAAGCTATACGAAAGTGGATATTAAAAAATAATCTTAAACCCATACCAATCCATCCTGGAGGAAATCTCCAATAGCCATCGCGACACCGCGCTCGTCGTTAGTCCAGAACACATACTCGGCAATATCCTGTGTGGTGTACTCGAGCTTGAAGTTCGGATGATCCCGGTCACTGCTTATGATAGCTGTTCCGACAAGGGATGAAGGGTCCTTGTATCTATTTTGAGACTGAGGGCCAACTCTAAGAATCTCCGGTGTCCTCGGAAGTACTGGAATTGTGTTGGAAGGGTTGGAGCTCAAATGACTCTTTTTGCTAAACAGGGCGTCAGCAAGTCCCCCTCCGCTTTGATGGCTGAACTTGAAGGAATTCGCGTTGTCACTCAAAGCTGGCTTTTCCTCATTTTCTATAATTTCCAAAATATATATATTTTTTGACAAACAATTAGGAGAACCCTGTTCAAAAAATTCCTTTGCTATTGGAACTTGTGTGACAACACTGAGTAACATAATGTCGACGAAAGAAGTCATACCGAGTCCTTAGAACTTTGGTTCATTATTAACGCTCAAATAAATAGGTTAGAATAATGTACATCTTTCTGAATGATCTATTTCTCATGAATTTTCCCAAGATGTCCAACAATTTGCAACTTTTTATTCTTTTGGTTCCATATAAAATTGAATTCGCCAAATCCCCCCTTTGTTCCCTTCAATTGAATTGAAACTGACTCTAAGAATAAAAAAAGCACACTGAATAGTTCCAAAGGACCAAGTAATGGAACGAGAGTGTTCATAGTTATCCATTCATCTCTTCTTAAAAGAGGCTGAGTAGGAGAATAAAGTTCAATTATATTCAGAAGAAGCCAAACTCAAAGAACATGTCCAATGAACTCCAATGACGTAGGTAGGTTCTAAAGATCTAAAGAAAATGAATAAATCATTCCCAATACCCGGGTTGACTTTTGCCCCATATGCTTTTTTTCAAGCTGCCCTTTGCCATTTTGGTTGTTGTTTCCCTGAAACCTTAATTCTCTACAAGTTCCGAAAAAAATTCAATTGAGAGGATTTAAGGATTTCGACTTTTCTACTTTCATTTGTAGTCAGTCCTAAAAAATTTGTAACTAGGTAGATTTAGTAGATAATAAAGTTAAGTGGTACAAATCTAATTATTGTTTGGGTTACTTGGAATTTTGGAGTACCTACTGATCGGCGTTTATTACACCATAACTTAAGAGCATGTCAGTATCTGTTAGCCTCACAAGTTCATGACGTTCCTGAGAGATACATTATGTTGATTGCCCTCATCCATTATGCACAATGGGATCTACCAAAATCTACAAAAACGGCTAGTATTGCCCAACAACTGCTACAGGGTGCCACACCAACTGAGTCCCAACAAGGTATCAAGGTGCTAAAGAGCTTTTAGGTATTTTATATTGATTATTTATTACCACAATTTTCTATACCGTTTGGGCTGCACCAGATGTATTTATGTTGTGGTTTAAAAGTATTTATCATTGTTAACAAATGGCCACCTCCTCATTTTACAAGTTCGCTTCAAGTTCTCATATGTTTTAAACTAGAAACTTCTGTAATAACTTCTGTAACGCAGCAGAGGCTTAAAATATAATCAATTATTATTCATAAGCACATTTTAATGCATTAAAAAATAATCTCATACAGAACTCTTCATCTTTTATCGATTACTCAACTACTCGCCCCTAATAAAGGACACCCTGTAGGATCTAATTCATCCATAAATTAAGCCCTTGAGCTCAAAACCAAATATAACAAATTCCCATTTAGAGATAAGGCTCGAAAATTTCCAATCATGCCTTAATGAAATACACAAGTAGAAATGTAGAGAGCGTTATAAAGAAAATAAATAAGCCGCACCCTAGTCTACCTTCTACTATACATGATGTGTATGACGCACAAGTGTGCACTTTCGACCTTTCAACTTCCAGTCATCCAGTATGATGGATGGAGCAGTGTTGGTGATGATGATAATAAATATAAAACGGTGGTTTTTTTATCAATGATTTATAAAAACCTTGTTTGCTCACCTGGCTTCTTGGCATTTTGGAGCGGAATCGACGGAGCGGATGTGCTCGTTGAGACCGGAGATGCTTGGAAACCCTCAGGAAGCTCTCGGGCGAGGTCATTCGTACCTGACTTCCCTTGACCTTTTAAACTCTCAAGTTCCAATTCTTCCTCCTTTATTTGGGCCAAAAATAAGACGGAATTATTTATATAGGCATATATATATATTAGCTATTATTCAATTGTACACGTGCTTTATGGTTGGAGCTATATCTTGAATTGTCTTTTATCGACCTAACCTCAAAAAGCATTGTGGAAGATTGAGAGAGATATTTTATTTCTGGGGAAATGGATTTCTCACGAGTCATTTTCCAAGATTTCAAAGCTTCTTCTTCGAGATTTGGTTGTCAGCAACAGAAATCGTTTTCATCAATGCTACCAACATGATGATCGTCCCCTACGGCTTAGATTGCATACATAACAACTACAGATAGAGCAGAAGTTTCTAAACAATTGAAAATATATTGTATTTTGTATTCCTGGCAGAACTGGGCTATTGTTCTATCGATACAAGTATGCATTTATTTTTAAGCTCCGTTTCAAGATAGAATTCATAGAACGGTAACTAAGAAAATGTGGGTGAAGGGTTCCTTGAAAATCCTCACTTAAAACTTCAAGTTCCGAGACCAAAAAAGTAAACCCGAAATTCTTTGGTATCCCCACCCACTCAAATATCTAAAAGTCTTATTAGCTGTCTTATAATGACGTTGGGTTTTTCTAGCATGACTGTTGGCTATTATGAAATAAGCTCTAGAAGCTGTTATGCAAGCCGGAACTTTTGCAGATTAAAATACAAAGTATCCCTAGATTCTTTTTAGAGAAAAGCTGGGTGGTTTAATCTTGAGAGGGAAAGAGATCCCTTGATACTTAACTGATAAAAAGGTCCATGTCTCTAAAAGCATGTCAACTAACTGACTAAGTTGACACTTTTGTTCGAATCCAATCTCTCAACTCTTAGGCAGTTCAAGCCTTTTCCCCTATCCTCTTTATAATTGGGCTATAATGCAGGTTTGTTAGTATGTCTACACCTACATAACTACTGGACAGATTTTAACGTTGGATAGCTCATTCGATTGACTACACTGAGACAGTAGAGACTATAATTATAATACTGTAGAAAAATTACATAACTGTAAAAAAAATCTGTCTTTGACCTTCAAAAATGTCCTTGTAGATAGTCCCTAATATGGGCCTGGAGATGTCTATTCATCTCTATGATTTAGAATAATTAAGTTTAAAGCTGAATAGCTCATTAGTTTTACTAGACTAAGCAGGACATTGATTAAAATTATAATTCTGTTGTAAAAATCGGTCGTTCACATTCAAAAAAGGCATTGTCATTAGTGGCTCAATAACGGGCCTGTACACCTCTAGTCAGATAATACACGGGCTTGTAGTTTCGAAGAAAACACTTACACCGGAGACGAGAGTCATACTAACTATCCCGTCAACTATACAGGTAGAGCAGATTGGACAAAGAGCTCAAAAAACTCTCTCCATGTTGACTCGCTCTAAATACAGTACACGAAGATACAAAAAGCTAAACGAATATCAGCCAATTACGACTAGTAACTCTTTTGTGTGCTCAAAAGAAATATTCTAGGAAGATAGAGAGGTCCTAATTAGACATTTAATTACGAAACGCTCTCTAAGCTATTAAAATCCTTCATCCTCAGTTTCCCATTCTTCCATCTTGCAATTTAGAATTTAATATCTCAAGCTCCTTTCCACACACAAAGTCTAAATAAATAAATCATGAATGTTAAAGACCATCTACCTGGATAGCGTCCTCAACCGGAGGAGGTAGCACCGTTGGTCTCTGCACGTTTTTATTACCTGGAAAAAAAATCCAAGGAAAACATCAGATTGACATTTAATTGTTTACAACCCTTTTTAATATAACCTTGAGTCTGTACACAACTATTAGACATTATTCCACGTTATGACTTCAACAAAGCCGGAAACAAGCCTATAAATTTTTAAATAATTTTCCCCGAGTTTACCAAAACTGCAATAATATCGTAAAAAGCCATTCTGCCATGCAAAAATAAAAGCTCCATGAAATCTACTATCCCAATTCATCTTTCATCACTCTCATGACTCGGATCCTCGTTTGTCTCAGCAAAGACTACCTACTAACTAGTAAAACTTGTAAACGAGGCTTATCCAAGCCCTACAAGTCAGTATGGCCAGAAAGCCCATTTGAAATGCAAAATTCAGCATAAAGTCAAAAAAGCTTACTACCCATTTGAATTACAAGGAACTCCTAGAACCCAATCGAGCATAGGCAACGCGTATGGGGAGAAAAGATTATAAACCCGGAGATTATTCATGACATAAAAGTGATTATTCGGGGATAAAATTCCCTCGACTAAATCTACATAAAGTCCATCTCCTTTCCATAAGGTTTCCATACAAAAAAGCATCACCCTATTAGCTTAAACATATTTATGCATGTGCAATAATAATAATAATAATATTAATCCTAGCCAGTGCACATTGCCACCCTGTCCCCTGAAGGCCTGCAGAGTTTTACAGACTGCACGATGATGCCTGGACAAGTCAAACTTGTACAAACTAGGGGACGAACTATGACGTACTTTTAACTTTTGCCGATTTAGCTTGTAAAGGAATCCCTATAGGGTACTATGCCCTGTACTGTATAGGATTCGTGTCAGTGTCCTATGGTTTCTTTAGCTTAATATGTTAAACTAACCATACAAGATTGCAAGATTGAATTTGAGCCCGTTGCCCGTACTCCAGTCAAACCCGTAGAGCTCTAGAGTTGTGCTAAGGACGTACCATGTAGTTGAGTTGTACTCTGGTACGACCGGTTATTTTCCCAGTGGATAGGCCCACAATTAAATTTCAATCCGGAGAAAATTTCGCAACTTTAGTGATTCCAAGCATGAACAGGTTTTTTAAAAGGAAAAGTCATTTATAAGATAGGGAACTACATTTTCCAAGGGGGTTATCATCGTTATCATCATCGTCATGGACTATAAATTCGTATTTACATGCTAATCCCATAGGAAAGAACATACAGGGTGAACCGTGATCATAGATGGACATTTGCTATGACCCATTGCCCCCTATTGACTATATTTCCCCTTGTGATTAGATTCCTCCTTGCCCTCTAACATTTTGGAGGGCAAGGGGACCGACAATAAGGCTACTTGAGAACGATAATTCAAAGAATTCCGGATCGCGACCAACATGACAGAAAATCTTTAAAAAAACGCCTCCCTTCAAATTTTTTGTACTTTGTAAGCTTCTAAAAAAAATTACCGTCTCTTGGATCTACGTCATTGTCCTTAGCTTGATAAATAATGATACATCACTAACCCCCAAGGGTCTTCATTCCTCATGTCTTCGATTCGCTCATGTACCAATACAACTCGTATGCCTCTTCTACATGATGCAATAAACCCAATTTTTCTGGACCCTCCAGAGGAATCTGCTGATCCGAACTGTTTTTCAATGCAATGCAATGCAACTCCGTAAAAGATTAGAAAAACACAGCTCGAATGTCTCAAAGAAGTTAAATATATTTGGAAACAATATGGAACCTCTAAAAATCCCGAGCTACAAGAAACAAAAATGTTGGCAATACGAAGATTAAGTACTTTCCTAACTGTTCTTAGCTCTCTAAGCAATAAGATTTGGAATGATATCTTAAGGTTTATAGCTTTCCTTAGTCCCAAATGCCCCAACTCCCAACTGACTCCTCTACATCAAATGACTTTTGAGCTGCAAGCTGTGATCAAAAAGTTTCTTGCTCTCTCTCTTTTCCTATTTTCCATGTTAATAATCAAAGATATCTCAAGTCTCAACTCTCTCTGTCTATCCTGAAACTTGAGTCCCTTAAACTCAAGTTCTCAAGAGGAATCCTTTCTGTGTACAAAAATCGAATTACTTTCACTCAACCTGGCCCATGGGCTAATATGTAGGAATGAAGCAAGTTTACAGAATCTCCTAAAATGATCCCCATGAAATGAAGAGGATTTTATTTATACAGCCTTACTAAGAATGCCTACTAATAAAGATTGACAAGAAGGATGTCATTTCATTAGGTCTCTGAACTGAGAACTGAAGAAGAGGGGGATGGAAACTAGAGATGATATCTTCGCTGTCAAAGTCGGTAGGAAAAGTAGGGAAGCTCCCAAGTGCCGGTAACAAGTTGACAATTTAGTTGGCAGATTGGAAGGTGGGAAAGCAATTTCATTCAGGTAATTTTCCCTTGCCATTTTCCATGTCTGCACAATTAGCAGAGCTCAAAGGTAAGGAAAAGGATACGGGATTCTGAATTGCTTTATAAATACTTTAGCCCCTCCTCATTATTAAATGGAAGTTAGTTATGTCCTAGAAGGAAGCACTGGTTTACTAGAGAGATTTACAAACTTGCAATCACCATGTTTTTCTGTAGAGTGTTACGAGTTTTATGTGATGAGAGTTAGGAAAACATTATTGGGGGTGTCACTAATAATTACTGTGTGTATTTAAAGATTTAAAAACCCAACCACGATGGACCAATACCCATATTCATTTTGGTTTTCAATTAAAACTTTCGAACTATAAAGCCTTTATAATTTATGGCAATTTTTTAAATATGAGATGTGCCTGCAGGTTTACCCATATCTTCTGTATGAAAGCTCTTTATCCTAGCACAATGTGCAACTCTCAGTTCACCCTGTACAACTAAATTACAGCATGTTGTCCTAATCTCCGCAATAAAATCCCCCCATGATCTTTCCTCTCTCCAAACTTTCTCCATAGTCAATTCCCATCTCCATCAATCATCAAGCCGGATTGTTCCATACGGTGTGAAAGGAACGACCTTGGTATTTCAAACAAGGTCGACATGCGAAAAGTACTAAAGCACATCCAACCACAAAAAAACTTTCCCCATCTTATAAATGCATATACGCCCCCCAGCAAAGTCCTCTCTATCGCCATTTTCACACGGCTTAAAAATAAAACATTAGTAACTCCTTCCGACCAAATTGCATGAGAAAAAGTCCCACAAGTCCTTGCTCAAATATCCAATCCAACTCCAACTTCTGCCCACTTTATTGCTATCCTTCCCATGTAAACAAAAATAACAAGGAGAGGATATATCTCCAAAGGAATGTCAAAGGTAAAGTACAACCCAGGCTGTTTATTCTTGTCAAGAAGCCACAAGACGAAAGGGCCACAAAGGAATTTTCAGCTGTCCTCAACCCTCAAGTCCTTGAAATTCCCTTTATACTTTTCTACATTTGCTATTTGTTAAAGAGTAAAAAGAAATTTTTTTAAACAAATACAAACTGGAGATTCTTTACTCAAGTTCTTGGTAGTAAAAGAATACAAGAGTAAATTAGCCATCTCAAAACTCAACGTTTCTCCACTTGTTAAGATTCAAGAACTAGAGTTGATACACACACACGTATTCCTTTGTCTAAGTTAAAAAGGCCTTGAGAAATGCTTAAATCCTCAGCAATGCTCTCTCTGTCTGTGTCTACTGTGGCTTCTCTGTACATAAGTTTAGTCGAAATTCCAATTACATTTGGACGAATATTATTATGGCAACTTGCCACAACCACTGCATTCTAAGCGTTAGGAACTAATAGGCTTTCTAAAATAATGGGAACGAAGAGCTTTTTTTCTTCTTTCCTTATTCAACTATTGTATTCCCATTTCTTTCTCATTTCTACTGACTGTCTCGTTTCAAACTCATCAAATGCTCTATACATTGTAGGAATTGCTAAATTTCCATTGCGCAATAAAGCCCAAGGTTAGACTTTTATGTTTTCTTGATACGGAAAAAAATATCCAGTCTCTCCTTGCTACCCGTTTATATTGATAGGCCTGACCAAGAAAGAAATTTGTTTTGGGGATATTGACCGATCATCAGAAATTCCATACCTCATATCACCTCTGGACAAAAGTTGGTATGGAATTTTAAGAAATATCCGCAATCTCATCCTTTCATCCAATCTGACCACCCTGTATTAATATCGTCAATGGTCCGAGGACCCATACTGCCTCCCTTCTTACAGAATCCAATTTTATTCAAAGAGAAAGCAAAATGACGAGGATTTCGAATTCCATTCATAGACCATATAGACAGACCATTCAGGATGCAATGGGTCGGAATCAATCATTCAATAACTTACCAAATATCCTTGGAGGTGATGGGGCCCCGTGTACCCAAACCGCCGCTGAGGACAGGAGCAAGAAGAGCCCGAGACGGGAGTGGTAGGAGTTTCGGTTCATCTGTAGAGAAAAAATTTCAAACATATTTTTTTAGCTATAGATTTTCTCAGACATGCTAGTTTATGTTAGACACGAAACGACTGAGGCATTCATATCCAATTTATTTTAGTTGCTGATACAGCTTATGCAGTACCTCCGTCTTGAACGTATGTTCATCAAAAGTAAGCAGAAATATAAGGAGCTGGAAACTATATTCCACACCATATGCTCAAAACTTCGAGAGAATTTTGAAATACATTCAACTCCGTGATCTTTATATTCACAACGTTCTATAACTTTTCATTCCATGAATTCTTCTCTTACAGAGTATGAAACTTTCCTGATTTAATAGCCCCCTTATACACTCTAAGTATATTTACATATAAATCTAAATTCAAATTAGTCTCGCCTTGCCTCAATCCGTCAGAAGATGCTATCTCAACTCCCAAAAACAAGGAAACAGTATGCCCCAAGAAAGCTTAATAATTCATTAACCATAAACAAAACTGCTCTTCTTGTGACCGGACTTGATGCCATGAAAGCCCATTGAAACCCAGTGGTTTAAAACACCAAGTATTTTAAATGATCCTTTAAACCCGACCTATGAAACCTAACTCACCTCCTAACATTTTTTTTATAGTACCCTCACGACCACGAAAACAAACGCAGAGAAAGCCATGAATTCCTTCTATCTCGACTTTCAACCTATCCCAAGCACAAAAAAGACGACACCAGCTATCAACCCGAATCTACTTACCTCTTGACAAACCTTGAAAAAGAAAACAGATCTACTCAACAACTCCAAGAAAGTGTAAACTTTTTTATATCTCTCTGGTTGACTGCAGTGTGTACTATCCCGTAAAAATGTATGTACAGTGAACTCAAGAGGCAGCCACCAGTAGCAATCCCAAAAAAAGACGTGTGTGAATAACTTTGAAATGTGATTTATAAGTACAACCCACCGGGCTGATCCTTAATCCTCAAACCTCTCAAGCCGTACGTGTTTCTATGTCCCTAAAATTTTCTCCAAAAGCTGCTTATACCGAAAGTCCTCTTGTGTTCAAAGTCGGGAGAGTACTGAGCTAGTTGAGGGAGAAAGTGTTTGCTAGGGTGACCCAAGCTTAAAAGCCCGAAGTAGGTTGGGAAAAAATAATTCCGACATAGTCACGGGAAAGCTCAAGACTTGTGTGTACTTTGTATGAGAGACATGAAGCTTTCTCTCTCTCTATATATTTTTTTACAACATAGCGCATGTAGTAACAATTGATGAGCAACTGTTTTAGATTATGGATTCTTGGTAAGTGTGTATGGCTAGTGGGGCTTGTAGTACAGAGACAGTGGTGGTGGTGGGATAGCATGAAATAGAAAGTACCTTAATGTTCTTGAGCTTTGTGAGAAATATAGTAGTAAAAAGAAAGTGAGATGATGGTCGTGTTGAATGGGGTGTTCTATTCCACCGACGCGGATGGTGTCGGATTGAGGACGAGATGGAGAAAAGGATTTGTACGAGAATGGATACAAGTCAACTGAAAAACCCAATCGTAGGCTTTGGATTCTTGGAAATGTGGTTCAGTACTTCTTATGTACTCGTATCAGCTACGTGGCCATGCTAAAAAGCTGAAAAGGACATTCTTTCCACGAAGGACACTGGGACAACTGAGTGGGGATAAAATTTGAGATGAATGCACAATTGGACACTTTTTGGTATCAAATAGTTGGGAAAGATTTCATGGATGTCTAAGGATTTTTTTGTGCCTGGGTGGATATGGGTTTGAAGATAGTGTTTTATTTATTTCATTTATTATTTTATGGGTGTCAGTAAATCTAGACTTGCTCAATGCTATTCCCACACTGTGTTTACTGCGTACGTATATTTGTCCTCGTTAGAAAAATTGTGGACCAACTGTTGAGATTTGAGCAGGAGATCAAATTCCAAACAGATCACAGCACCCCAGGCTCCGGAAGACTGTAGAGAATTATATTGTAAGTGAAAGAGTCATCCTATTTCTCAGATTTCAACATATCATTTATTTCCCAACTGTGCTTACCGAAAAAAATTTAACATACCATAAAAGAACTATTCGTTAGTATACAAATCAAAACCTTAATTCACGTAACGTAACTACACCGAAATTGCTAAGAAATAGCAAATGCATATCATAAACGTTTTCCACCTTTAAATCCTTTCCACCTTCAAATCCTTTAAATCAATATAATAAAATATTAGGAACTGTAGAGTCAAAAATAAGATGTGTGTCTCTCTCCTTCTAGATACTTGTAGTTGAAATAAGTATTTTGAGTTTCCGTTTGTGGCTGACCGAATTAATGAAATGTCTTTATGGTTACCATGGGTCGAAAAAGAAGTTGACCCCTTAATCTTGGAATAATAATTTATAAAATTTCACCTTCACTAGAAAATAGGTATCAACTTTCAAAGCAGAACTGCAAAAAATAACACGACAGAAATGGAAGAAGAATCGGAAGAGAGTATTTCTGAGTCTCCATACCCACCAGCTTATTGGGAGGAAAAGATGACAAGGAATTTGGCCGTTCTTGAGCACTTAAAATGTAATCCAGAAATGAAGCGAGCGCTAATCGACAATCCAGATTTAGCTCAGGAGCTTATGAAGCATCCTCACATAGCGAAAGAAATTGCGAAAGACCCCAAACTTGCAAAACTAGTTATCGCAAAACCCGCACTGATTGTGGACCTGGCATTGGTTCACCGTGATTTAAAAAACCCCAGTCACAATGTACATCGTAACTCAGATAAGAGTCATAAAAAACAACAGTCGTATCCGGTTTTAATGCAGGTCAGGCATTATTCTTTGAATATTTACTTAAACATTAATTAAGAATGCATTCGTTAAAATAGGAATCAATGAACAATCGACTCCTTACAAATACTTGTCTCTCTGAGCATGCTAACCAGCCGGAACAAATTAAGCCTTTGGACATCATTGAATCTCAAATATCTCAAGTATCTCGAGCTACACGGCCAAACGGTATTTTGCTTCTACTTACAATTAGTTCCCTCCGCAATTTGTATGATCTTTGACTATGAAGTGTTGTATAATTGATCGCTGCTTGGGACATTTTCTATTTTCCCAGTCCAAGCCCCTGTAGGTGAACCAGACAGTTTAAAATACTTGGTTGATGCTTCCCGTTTATTTATGTCCCATCATGTTGAAGTTGCGGATGGAGTTTGTAAGAAGGTTTAGGATGTTTGTCCAACAAGTATTGCAAGAAAATCGAATAATAATCAAGTTTTTTATTTCATAGCGACATGTTGTGATGTTAAGCGGGAGTATTTCGACGTACTCAATGTTTATGGTCGATTGATGTATCGAGTGTATGAAGAACGACCGTCTCAGAATTACTGTGGTATTTTCCGTCCGTTTGAAATGGTTGTGAAGGAGCCTGACGGAACCGCTTCAATTATCATGATTAAACGTTACGATCTTTGCAGAACTATGAGAGTAAAATTTTTTAGTTCCAAAATTTTACCTTTGTACAACTGTGCTTGATTTTGCATTCTTTTGCAGAAGATTGGAGTTTTCTGTCCACCAGGAACATATGTAGGTTCTGTGGAAGAAAACTGGGGTGTCTGTAGCCCTAAAATAGTCTTGAGGAACAGAGAAGGTGATGCAATGATTGAAATCCGAGTTCTCCGACGACCATTTATTAGCCGCTTTGTGTATCATCCAAATTTTGAATTTGAGGTGTGAATAGCGTTCACCATTAAAATTAGCTAGCATTTAAAAATTTAATTTTCTTTTAGTTGAGAACAATCGGTGCTCATAATTCGATTGGGAAGATAGCGGCCGAATGGCTAGATTTGCCTCCTGGTGCATTTCCAAATGAAAAAATCTACGGAATTAACTTCCCTCGGGAGTTAAGCTGTCATGTTAAGCTCATAGTAATGACCGCCTGGTTTCTTATCGTAAGTTATACTCTTGTTCATAATTTCTTTTACCATTTGGTAATATTAGTAGTCCCAATGATTACTCGACAGAATACTGAATCATGGGTAGGAGTTAGATTTTTTATTAAAAAGCCTGTTATTGTGAATATATTGTAAATTGTCGACAGAAATTGAGATTAATTTATTGTCTTTTTGTATTTCTCTTCAGTATAATCTGTATTTCCACGGTAAATTGAACCAGCTGGTCCGTCATGACTTAGGCGACAGTGATCGAGCTCTACTGGCTTATGCTGAAGGCGAAGGCAAAAATAAATCTCAGTCCTATGACCCATCATCGGATTCCGACTAATCATTAAAACCAAACTTTTTTAACATCTGTGAATCATCCCCTACAGCTTACCCAGCCTTAAAATGCCAAAGCGTATCCTCTCAACAAAAGTGTTAAAATGTATCTCTGTCTGTCTGTCCGATGATATGGAATCATACTTCCCGACCACTTAGGTCAAAGCGGAATAGCTCATTAGAAGCCCAGGGCGTGTTTTTCTCGCAATAATGACCCCTTGACCTTTCCAAAAGTCAAAAAATTTAAATAATTCCTTTCCCCCATCATTTCTTAAAATAGTTTTTTTCAAATAAAAAAAATATTTTTTCCAAACCAAATAAGGATTGCAAAAAGTTTAAAAATTTCGTAAATTTGGATTTTCCTATCCTTACTTCCTGTCACCTCTGTGAAACAGCAAGGTGCTCCCAAGATAATATTACCCAATGACTAAAAAGGCTATTTTCCATCAGTCCTTATCATTAATTTGATATTTATCACCCTACAGGGTGTGATAACATATGCACCTAAGTGTACTTTGAATGCACACAGCACTAGAAAGCTGATATCGAATCGAATGTTTTATTACAGAGAGTTTCATACAAGCCCTAGCCGGGCCTAGCCCCCTCATCCTACATCCTCCATCAAGCTTTCTTAAACTCTCCTAACAAACACAGTACGTCTTGCATAAAATTGAAACACCACTTTGAGTTAATTGATCACCGCACGTAGCTTATTCAAATTTAATCATCTAACTAAGTTTTATAACACTCAGGGATGCCATAAATAGCTCATACCATCTACAAACTCGTGTAACTGAGTCTAATCATAACCTAGAGGCCTATAATCTCTAAAGAATGTTCAAATCCCCCTGTGTAACATGCACAGAGATAATTCAGTCCACACCTGCTAGTCAATTACATAATTGGTGTGTCACACGGCAAAGGTTAATTATTCCCTGTGGCTTAAGCTTGTCTTATCCCCTTTTGATCCCAAAACCCCCCGTGTGTATCTTTCCCAGCTTTTTATAACCGTAAACGCCCCAACAAATACGCCCTCTTTATTAAAGCCCCGTTGGCAAGTTAACTAGGGTAAAATAATTGCCCAAGGTTACCAACTTCCACTATCATTTTCTTTTGGCTTCTTCCCCATGAATTTTCGAGGTTTCATTAAATAAAAGTCCCCACCGTCGTATTCAGAAGCTAGGAATCCAAGATGCCCCTCTGAACGTTGCCTTACATTGAGACCATGGCCATTAATGTTAGCCTAGTTTCCCTGTGGATCAACCTAGTCAACCTACTTAAAACTTAAGTAATCACCTAATTTCGGTAATGTGACCATTTTCGACCAGCCCCCCAGGAATCGCTTCATTTCATTTCATTTTGCAGATGATGAGCGCGGTTGGTGGTGTTTGTGGTGGTGGTGGTCCATTCTAATACTCAAGGCAAAATTATTCGCATTCCCAATGTTTGCAATACGTCAGACAGTCCACACATTTCCATATTACCTTTCTCTCAGCATTTCCTATGAGATGATGGAGTAATTACTTAGGGAGTTCCCATGCACACGTGTGTACTATACAAAAGATTTCATTCACCTTGTAAATTACCCAAGGCTTCTTTCAAACAACTACCATCATGATTACAGTCCACTCGGTGAATTTTCGAAGGAAGACGGGGTTCATCATAATTTAATTCTTGCTGAGAAGTGAGATGATCTCCTGAGGGTTTTAGTAAGCTCTAATTATATTATATTTGACCTTTTAACTAAGACCTTAATAAAATCTCAGATTGACACTCTAGAGAGATTGGAATGTAGTACGTCGTACGCAGTACAGCCCTCAAGCCCATAAACACTTGAGAACTCCATGTCTGCAAAGCAATTAGACAACTTTTGAATCACTTGATGTCTGTCGATGAAGGGAGCTTGGATGCTAGTGATTGACGCGTAGTTTCACGATGAATAACATAACAACCTTATGTTTATCAAGTAGCAGCATTATGAAGGCTTTTATTTGTATTATGTACATACGGGAAAAATATGTTGTCTTCCCTTTTATACTACAATAACAGCCATCCCGGTATATTTTATCCGGGCTGGGATGACACAGCCTTACACACAGACGAGAAATTTTCCTTACAGATATTATTATTGTCCCTTGTCACCCGATTGGAGCGGGTGACAACTTGACAACTCAAGCTAGACAAACGGACGGGACTGAAATAAATATTTGATACCACTCAATCAAAGTACACATTGATTGACTTGAGTGGAACACTTTATTATTCAATAGAATTATTTATATAATTGCTCAAAGTCTAGAGATCTAGATCAAAAAAAGTGAATTATGGAAGGAGGAAACAGGCAGAAGAGGTTTTGAAAAACTTTTGACATTTTAGCAAGAAGTATAAACATAAGAAATAAAAAGTTTGACCTATACGTCCAATATCCTTTTATATATTTTTTCCCGGTATTTCCGGTGGTTTTAAAATTTCCATGAAAATTTTTAAACAACCTTTGACATGATTTGGAACTTTTTCAAATCCATCTATTTCGTAAACGCTCCAGCGGGCCAGAGACATGTACACCTTTTTAAATGATACTTTAAATACGAATTAAGAGGGTCAAATAGAAGGGGGGGTTTATAAAGTATTATAAATTACAAGATAAAAATTTGACGTGTGACCTCGTTAACGAAGAGGGTGAATAAAAGAGAAAGGTCAATGAAATATTTTAGTGGCAAGGAATGCTTTCTCCGTCTCACTCTGCCCCAAGGAGAAGTTGGCGGAGCGAGATGACAAAAACACCACCGGGTGTTCAAAGTGTCAGTGTCAGTGGGAGTCTGTGAGCTTTTGAGGAAACTTTGGGAAATAATTATAATAATGCTTGCTTCGGAACTAACTTATCGAAGTATCGACCAGTTTCTTATGTAAAGTAGTAAATCAAGTCAACTCATCTGTCGTCAGTCACAATGATCTCTTGTTCTCTTCAGTTCGTAGGAGTCTTTGTCCTCTTTTCTGCATTTGTGAACGGTAAGTTGGCTCAAATATTTCTTCAGTTCATTTTGGAGGTTATTCAGGAATATTTAGTGGTTAGTTGGGGTCCTCATTGTTATGCGTAGGACTAAGGGGTCATCAATCATGGACTGCTTTTTTTTTGCTTGTCCCTAAAACCGATTTTACCACCGCCCACCGGTTTTCAAAGATTTTGGTGTCGAGTGTTAAAGGGTTTTATTGATGCAAACTGATCTATGAACTGTTGATTTCCAGGTATCGTTGGAGGTAGCAATGATAATCGATATGAAGGTGGAGAACAGCACATATCGACGTTGATATCATCGAGAAGTCACACTGAGCCTGATGAATTGTGCCGTATCCTTACTACAGCGAAGACATCGCTTCTATTGGATTTTCAGCGCTCCGATTTCGTCCTTCCCAATTTCTTTGCCAAATGTGATGTCAGTGATGACTGTTCCAGCCTCTCATGCCGTGCACTTTTAGGGGTGAGAGAGACACTTTTACTTTGTACACAAACATGGAAATCTCGGAAGAATCTGGAATTTTATGTATTTTTGTGTTTGATTTTAACCAGGGGGATAAGGTTAGGGCAGGTGTACGATTTCAACTTTGTCAGCCTTTGAAAACTGTCGAGTTTTGGATGGATGTGCCGAAATTGCAGAAAGAGAAGTGGTCATATATATTCCCTATTGATGGGAACTACAATGGAGAATCGCAGCGAGTAGAAATAAAGCGCAGATTGAGTAATAACATTTCAAGTGATATATGTTTCAAAAATTATAAGTATGATAAGGAGTTCTCATAGATTTGTTTGACTATTTTCGTATACAGATAAGGGTCTTGCATCTTTAGAAAAGAAATGGTTCATTAAAGTCTTTTCCGTCGTCGACAAAAATGAATCTGGAGAAGAATATTTGAGACTGATATCAAATCTTCAACTTTGCGAGACGGAATCCGAGAGTACCTGTGAAAATAAGACATTATTAAACTTGCCCCCATTTCTGGTCAGGAATCCCTGTGATGTTCCTCAACACTTGACCGATTCAAAAATGCTTAGCTCTGCTTCTCATAAAAGCTCAAGTCGAAAACGAACTAGTCGCAATGCGTGGAACCCAGAAGATTCGCATACCA
Organism: Agrenia bidenticulata; assembly: GCA_034694785.1. Classification (NCBI taxonomy): domain Eukaryota; kingdom Metazoa; phylum Arthropoda; class Collembola; order Entomobryomorpha; family Isotomidae; genus Agrenia; species Agrenia bidenticulata. Next base: position 61,856 of record JAQFYM010000184.1, on the reverse strand, counting down.
AAAATACCACACAAGAGAACGTTGGAGTTGGCTCACCTAGTCATGTAGTCGGTATGGATCTGAAACTTACATTTTAGCAATTAAATTAATTATATTTTGTTGGGAGTTTGCATTGCCTATGAGTACTTTATTCGTAGGAGAACCTTGTGATACCAGTCAAATATTCAGTTGTGGCAATGGAGCTGGTTGTGTCCATGCTAAAGATGGTAAAGGATTGTGCCAATGTTTGAATGACTTCCTTCCTGACTCCAGTGGCACATGTCAGGAAAAGCCTGCAAGCATTCCAATTGATCCACCGTCCCAGCCTATTACTAACAATAATTGTAAGAAAGCTAAGAAGCTTGAATAAAACATTATTAACTAATATTTATTAGATTAAAAATAAATATTTCTCTTTTAGCATACTCTACTGCCTTAGGAGCGCTGTTTTCAGTGTTCATACTCCTATCCTTGGCGGCAGCCGTATTTTTCGGGACAAAGTACCATGTTTTCTCGCGGATTCGAAATCGCCTCCCTCTGAATCTGAGGTGCTGGCCTTGGCCTGTTTTACGTCGTTCGAGCCCCTTGGAAGATAATGTGAGTATGGTACATCCCATCGATCAGGACGACGATGAGCCTCTTCTTCTGTAACACCTTAACGATTATTTTTTACCAGAGTTCCCTTGCCTTCGCTGTCCCGCTAGAGTAGAAGTTACGGATAAACAAAGCCATGTTTGGACCAATTTTGAGTGTGCGATTGTCCATGAATGAGAGTCTATAGCTGATGTATTTTACTGGCCCTGCCAATAAGTCTTAATCCTGGAGTGAGGTTTGCTTCCCGCATTTAAAGGTGCTACACCATTTATGTTTAAGAACCCTTACTTATAGTGGATACCGTCTTGTCAGCCGTTCTCGGTCAGTTCCTAAGAAAAGAGTTACGATACGGTCTACTTTATATATTTTGCTCATTTCTGGGCTAGGAGTCCAGTGACGTGAATATTTTAAGATGGTTGTGTGTTGACTTGCGTTGTGGAGAAAGTATGACGAAATATTTACTCTTTACATAGGTCCATCGCTTTAAAATACACGGTTGTAAGTAACATTTTAGGTTACGAACCATATTTTTTATGTACACTACTTTCAGGTATTATCATATTTAAGAAACGGTCAGACATGCATTATTTATCCTAAAGGTTAAAGTCAATAAATATTCAATATTAATTATAAATACCTGCAATACATTCAAAAATATTCAATATTATTTCAAATCTTCTTTTACAAAATAAGCTTATATTTTATACCAGGATCCTTTTCCCGATGTTAAAAACTTCCGACCAAGTTCAGTAAATTCTTCGAGAACCTCCTGTCTGCTGATATCCAAAGTGGGAAACCCCCTTCCCTTGCCGTTAGGATTTAGAACATTATTAACATAATAGTTGATTCTAACAATTGGAATCATCAGAGTTCCCACGGCATAGAATGAAAGGGGAATTAATATTAGAGGAACAATTGCAGGCATATTCGCAGCAATTAAGGTCATGAACGTGAGGTCATTGACAATAGGGATTGTAAATTCCGGGCTGGTCACATTTTTAATAAGTTCCTCGAAAGGGCTCAGTTTTTCTTTCTCCTTTTCCTTCCCTCCCTTAAGCTCTCCTTGCTCTTCTGCCATTTCTTTCATCGTTTCTATTGTTTTCTGAGATTTAATATTTGAATCTGGGCCTTCAGTCGTGATGAATACTTGGGATGATGGACGTTGTAACTCAGCCAATCCTTGTCGGGAACTTAAGGCTTGCCAAGTATGATGAGCTTTCCAAGTTCCACGAAAACTTGAAGGAATCCTGGATTCTGCGGAATGAGTATTGAATGATGTCATAGTCTGGGGAGATTGCTGATACACTGGGCGATTGGGTGTCGAATATTGAGTTAAGGAAGATTCTGGATAAAATTGTCGTGGAAGAGAAACGTTTAGATTATTTTTGTAAGGCTCGGTGGTGGCAGTTACTCGCTGTGACTTTCCTTCACGGAAATAAAGGTTAAGGTAGCACAGGAGATGTGTTAAGATTACGAGGAGCTTCATTTTCGTTAGTGATCGTAACGAATAGGTCTGGTCAATAACTGTTTCTATACACAAAAATTTAGTCCGACAATTAATGAAATCTTACCGAGGTAGACTAAATGAACAAGGTGTTTCACTAATCAGTTGCCACTGATGTGTTAAAACGCCCTAGTTTAAGATAACGGTGACCTGTAACTGCTAATTATGTATTTCTGATCATTTCAATTATGAAGTAGTGAGTAACCTGGTTAGAAAGATGCGGACGGCTCAATTAATCTTTACGGAAATATAACATGGATTTTGCCGTAACCCTTTGAATCTTGAATGATTGAATCTATTTTTGTTCTCAAAATATGGCCAATTAAGTTCTTATGGGAAACTTTCTTTATGCTGTATTCATTCAGGAAATATGCTCACTTCAAAGATTGCAACTTTGTGGTTGTAAGAGAAATAGGAAAAGTCTTCATGTATTTAATATTTATTAAACTTTATTTTCCCAATACATTATTATGATTATCCAAGTATATAGAATTATTTACAATTACTCATTAAGACTAGAGTTAGAGGGAAGTAAATATTTCTCTAGGAAACTTACGCCACCACATGCTCGTGTAACACAAGCATCAGGAGATGTCCGGAGTGACCGAGATATTCTGTGCATCAAAGGATGGTTGAAGTAATTCAGAATCCTGAAATCATGTCATTAGTAATTTTTTTTTTAAAACATCAGGAAACCCGTCACAATATTCAAGATTATACTTTCTATGTAAAAAAAATCCAAAAAATCCCATCACCTCTGCAAAGTACTTCGATTGAATCCAGAGATATTTTCTTTGTCTACTGGGGGCAGGTATTTTCGTCCAATTTCGCACGTAAGTCTCTCAATACATTCTTCATGATTCGCCACCTTTTTGGCGAAATCTGTTACCGATGGAACCAAGTAAGATCCCCAAGAGGTCCAATAGGATGGCACAGATCTGGATTTCCCAACTCCATCATCCCCTTCAATGAAATAGCTCGCCTTGTTCACCGGAATCATGAACATCCCGACTGTAAAGATCAGCAGGGGGACGAAGACAATGGGGATTATGAAGGGAGTCACTGCTACAAGAAGTTTAACGAATTGTATCAAGCTTAAAGGAGGAAGCCCTTGAAGACCAGTTAGGCCTTTTAATTAGAAATGATGATTAGACGTTTACACGTAACAACACACTCATATACCTATCTGTTAGGGTATTTAAAATAAACTTTACCTCCCAAGGACGATTGTATCGGTGAAACGGATGTTATGTCTAGCTTTGGGGCTTCTGTCACACCCTGTCTTCGAAATGGACCTTAAAAATTAAAATGATTTGAAATCACAATGGGAAATTATATATTTGTAAATTAATTCTAGAGAACCGATTCTTCACCATTGTTTCCGTTGGCACTTGGTCGTTTCTTGCTATTTCGATTTTGTAATGAATACCGAGATTGACTATCAGAAACTTTCTTGTTGGTAGAGGCTGTGGGTAAATTTTCGAGGAAGCTGTGCCTTAAATTATGATATGAATGATGAAGGGACTCCGGTCTGGGTTCTTCCAAAACTCTAAAATTAGCTCGTTTCTGTGTCCGTTTTTGATGGAAATTGGATTCTTCGCCCTGACCTGTAGAGACTTGAGAAGTCCCTGAGCAAATTCTCAAACTAATTTGAAAACTAAGAATACTAACAAAAAGGATGTTCGTTAGGTCCCTTCGGCTCATTTTGAAACTTTAATCTTTAAACTTATGGCCAACGAGGATGCAGAATTGGTAGTGTGCCTAAATTCTGAAAACAACATGGCAAGGTAAACTTGACTTCTATAGTTTGAGGTACAGTTAATAAACAAATCAATAGCTCTTAATATACGAGCACAATGTTATTTGCTCACACTTGCACATTCAAACTAAAGCAATAGGAGTCAATTATCAAGTCCCTGCTAATTTTGGGCTGAATAACGGAAATAAAAAAATTAAGTCAGAAACTATCAGGCAGAATATCACTACCCTGGTGACACACAGATATTAACTTTACGAACGTGTAGAGTTTTCGCGAAACTTTTTATTTTTTGCTGAATTGTTTGTACATATCTAAATTAAAGTCAGAGCTGATCTAAATCCAGACACCGGACGTACACACTTTAGTAAATGAAATAAATAGCTTATCATGGAACTTTTTTTTCAACCGGGTCAGCGTTAGTAAGTTTAGCAATAGTAGTGTCTAGCATCAATGGTTCAATGAGCGAGTTAACCGATGGATCGGAATGCTGCCTCTCTAAAAAATTCCTATAAGCGTCCTCATCCAAACTATCCGAGTCCGAACTTCTCGGCTTACAATGATCTTTGGAAACCCAACGCGGGTTGAAAACAGGAGTGGGAGGGGGATGGGAGTGATGGGAGTGATGGGACCGAACTGAAGAAGCCCGTTTAGCTATTGATGGGAAATAGGCTAGATAGTTAGCAGGGGTCATGCTGTACAAGGACGTTGCATTGAGGTCATCATCAGCAAAGGATATTATTGGGTCCACTGGCTTCTTTTGAAATTCCGTGGCTCTCCAGAAAATAGGTTGACGACTCTGGGCGGATATGAATTCCTCTTTTGAATCCCTGCAGAAGAGGAGGACTACGAAGGCCATGTAGACATGAACGAGGAGATTCATGAGTACTTCCACACCATAGTAGCGGTAAATAGTTGAGGTGCTGTGGATCATGGCATGGCAAAGGAAGCTGAACGTAAATCCTAGGAAGAGCCAAAGAGTTAGGTAGATGTAACAGGCCTGGTAGCTCCTTTGTAAGTTCTTGAAACAAAATTAAAGGTAATTATAAGGATTCCTCTAAAAATATCAGAGCGTCTCCCACACTGCTTTACCATAAACCTGACCGCGACGAAGAGAATGAATCCCGTTATAATCATCACACCGTAGTTTCCATACTTCATCCACCCAGCTTCGAATAGGTTTTCATAAGGGAAAGGCTCAGGGTAAAATTCTTTATAGTTTTCCACGGCCCAGTCCAAGTAGTATGACCGAATTAAGTAAGCCGATCCGTAAATCTATATTTAGCATTAAATAGATTTTAAAATTAAGGCAGTAACTTCCAGTAGAGGTGACCCTTGAAGCTATACCATGTCGAAAATCCCTGTCAGCATCGACCCATTTCTGACCGTTGTACACAAACAAGGATTGAACTCTACCCAGTCCGGCATGATGAGATTAATCGATTCCTCCAAAGAGGATCAGTCGATTTCAAACTCGTTGACAGTTTCGAGCGATGTAAGTACGTCTTTCTGTTTAGTCTACGTCGTAGAGGCCTATCGATCCAATCACATGGTTGCATCAGATTATCAGGTTTTATAATTGTACAAGGTTATCAAAAGTTGGTAAGCTCTGGTTACTAAGGGAAAAAAATCCGATGTGAAAATAGACTCATCGACAGATTTATTACAGCTATTGTGAATTTATTTCTGAATTTAAAGTTATTTTAGCTTGGCAATAATATAAACTCCATCAAAATCAGTTTCAAAACCTACAATTAACAATTATTTAAAGCTGTCACTGAGTATTTATAAATTTCCATTGCACCTATATTTTTCACATTTTTCAAACTTCTATATTTAGAGATGCTCCCTCGTCACAGTTCCTGATCTCTCAGTCCCTCTCGTCACCTTTGTAGGATGACGACGCATCGGGGTGGGCTGGTGACCTGCCGTACTTTTACTAATAAAAAAAATTATTTGTAGATTTAAAAAAATTAAATGTATGAGATTGATTGCAAAAAATAATTACCACATAAGATAAATGCTTCCAATCACAAAGACGATAAACGCTGACCCCATCCCGATCATTGCAAACATCCAGAAGTTGACTTCATCATCGGCTGTAAATATGATTCAATCAAATTTTTATAGTCAGCATAGGTTGGATGTACTTAAAAAAGTTAACTCTTCCTACTCAAGGGAGTGGGCTCGGAGAAATTTACTATATTTAAGTTACCATGAGTGTTAAAATCTAAATATTTTCTTGTATTAATTTTTTGCTTGTGAAATAAACTCAAATTTTTAATGACGATATTTAGTTAACAAAATAAAATGCGTGTTTGTAATCTAATTGATATAAATGAATTACGTGGGTTGTAATGGATCTGGATAGGATTTTCGAGCGTTTGCTCGAAAACAGAGGATGTCAATCCGTCCGACGTATCCTGAAGAGATTCAATTTTCATCTCGATTGATTTCAGAACTTTTAATTTGTGTTCGAAAGAATCAGATTTGCTTATGCATATAATTCTAACGGATTCCCTTGTTTATTTAGACAAATAATAAATCCTGAATCCTCTTTGAAGATTTGTGACGGATTCAAAGAGCGTAGAATATTTTGAAGCTTCCAGGCGCCTATGGTTGGTGGTGGTGGTAGTTTATCGATCTATTTTCTCCTCGACGGAGAAAGCTGGGTTTGTAGATCGTGCAAGAAGATGTAACAATATTTTTATGAGATCCTTAACCTCAACCTATGGAACAGGTTGTGCGTATCACAGTATAAGATGGTACTATTGATTCTGACTGAATTTGCCATCACTTCTTTGTGTCCCTTGATCAGTACGGGAAAGAGGACAAGAGTCAGATCGGATATAGATTTTTAGTACAGTTGATAAATAGTTTATTCTTACTATAGGAATTTATGGACATGCTTATTTAAATAACATGTATGGAACTTGTAGGGTAATTTTTCATTCAATTATCACGGATCAATATAGTTGAAGAATAATTTTCTAATTCTTAAATGTGGTTAATCATATGCATGAGCATGGGTCGGCGAAAGTTCAAAATATTCGCAATCTATTTTGAAAAGAATTCTTGTTCATCTGAATCTAAATTGTCATCATCTATATCTGAATGAGCATTATCCTCACATATTTCATGTTCCTCAATCAATTGTTTAGTATGAAGCACTACATGATGGTCTGGGCCTAGAACTCTGATTTGTACTTGCAGGACTCGCTCCCACTCTCCCTTGATAATATGGCCCCTTAAGAACCTGCTTATCCTGGAAATTTTATCTCTCCTTCGAATAGCCCAGCTATGCTCATGCCCTTTGTTAGCCATTAAGCATTGCAATGCATGTTCATGCATCTCTGTGGCTTCTCCGAATCGCCTTAGTTTAGAAAATTGTCTAGCTACGTCGTCTATGATCGACAGTAAAAATCGCTTCGCAACATGATCTCGTAGTCGTAGAGTTCGGAGGAGTTCAAGTGCTTCACTAATTTGTCCAAACACTAGTATAGCTATAACCAAGCAGTAGCCTGTTATCAGGCTTTCTTGCTCTTCTTCAATTTCTGTTTGCTTTACATACAAGGTCTTGAGCTTTTCCAAACTTCCTTCATCCTCTTGATAAATCAAAGAATAAGCCCCACGACTTTCAATGACGAGGGTTAGTGGATGATCTTGACCAAGGAGTCTTATGGACATCTCTAGACTTTCAGGGAAATATTCGCCGTCATTATTCCATGAAAAAAATCGATTTATTATCTTGACCCGATGTTTCATGAATTCCTTATTTAACTCATCATCATCGAGCTGTGAAAAATATTTCCACACCGAAAGTACACTCTGCATATCATCATCATGCAGATCATACCCAATAGCATGGATGGCCCGGATCAATTTCACACGAACTTGTTTGTCAACCAAAGTCACCCGTATAACTTCCTGAACCAACCGGTGGACGGAAAGTCTTTCACGGTCAACTCTAGCAAGAGAATAGGCGATTAGAATTTCAACTGCGTCTTCAATAACTTCATTGGTAGCTCCAGGCTTGCTCCCATCGAAATTTTTATAAAGGACTTCGATGAACGCAAGACGGATACCATCGGCCTCTAGAAACGCGATGATATTGAGTATGTCAATAGCAACTATGGCACCCTCCCCTGGTTCCCCTTCAATAGCCTCGATGGACGTTTTCCAAGTGATGAAAGTCGTTTTGCTGTAGTTATGATCAAGTCTGTTCAGTGGGAAGTCGAGGAGTTGCTGTTGCTGTTTCTTAAAGTGTTCCACGTAGTTTGGAATTTTATAACTTTTACCACACACTCCAATCGCTTTCTTCTTTTTAATGAATGAAACTGCCTGTTGTAAGGCCAAAGGGAAATTGTCAAGTAATTCACACAAGCTATTAATATCTTCCTCACTTTCATCCTCTAAAGATGAGCATACTAATTGAAATGCCTCCTTATCCTCTAGAATTTCTAAATTCACTGCTTCCCCTGCAAAGTCCACCACCCCCACATTCCTTGAGGTTACAATAGCAAAATGGTTGAAATCTTTTATCACATCAATAATATCAACTGCCTCATCATAGTTCACATCGACATTGTCGATAATCACCAAGACTTTAAGTCCATTCTGCTTTCGAATATATTCGAGACAGGACCGAAATAAATTTACCATGCTATCATCTCTTAGTTTAATTAACTTTAATTCCGAGGGACTCGCCGAACGTAACGATCGAAGTTTTCAGAACCCCAGCGTTCTCAGCATTGAGCCAAATGCAGTTCCATTCTCTGTGCACAGTGGCGAATTTCTTGGCCAACTCTGTCTTCCCTATTCCTCCCATACCGATTATCTTGACGAAATCCTCCGACTCTCTCAGCAGCTTATCTATCTTATCAATCTGCTCTGATCTTCCTGTGAAATTCTTTGACATCCGATCAAACCCAAAAAATATCGGATCCGGCGAATCTACACTGCCGGTATTAAAAGCAGCTGCAATTTTTTCTGCAATCAAAAGAGGTTCGTGATTATTAATCAATTGTTGCAAACGATTTCATATTAAAATCAAATTGCTTACCAGAGGCATTGATGCATTTCAATGTTTCCAATACTTGTCATAGTTCCTGAACGGTGGCCTTTTCCCCTTGTTCCGACCTCCATGTCTCAATGATGGTGGTGAAGAGATCGTAGTTACTGAGTGTACCACATTTTCTACTTGTTTTCAAATTGTGGATATCTTTGGATAAGCCCAGTCCATCGAACATCTCGGTCCACTTACCAACTACGCTTACATCGCTGGATAGAATTTTTATTATCCCCGTCATTACTTTGGATTCCATAATTTCCTCTTTTTCACAGGTTTATTGATTGATTGATTGATTGATTGTTTTTTATTTAACAGACAATCCAAAAATGAGAGTTTCAAGTACTTGACCAATGAAATTATATTCGGTTATACGATATATAATTATTTAATGAAGTAAATTATATTTTATAGTTAATATATTGTTATGATTTGGCTATAAAGATTTCGAATCAATCTTAAAAATCTAATAAAAGCTTGTCCAAAAGCACAGTAATTTCAGTTTGATAAGTTTAGCAAGGAAAATAAGGAAATTTAAATGTGGAATAAATTGTTGTGCAATATTGATATATGGACTCTTGATTGTTTGCAAAGATATTATCTTATCGTGACGTATTTAGACACACTTGTGATAAGGTATGATAAGTACGTGCCCGAATTTTTATTTGAAAATGTATGCAATTATATTATTTATATTTAGAAATAGGTAATAAATCTATTCATTATTAAATTACAATGCAAATACTGCAATTAATTAACTAGCTTTTTAAATATTTTTAAATATATAGCCCCCTTGAGAATAGAATTAATGTGAGATATAAAGCTGCAAATATCGCCCTTCTGCTTGCAAAAATTCTAATATACAGGGTGTTTCAGGTCACCCTGTACATCTTTCCAAAATATTTAGGAAGGATCAAGGCCATAAAACCAGTTGAATACACGTATCGTATCAAATATAATTTTACTCAGATCAATTAAAATTCAGTTTCCATGGTTAGAAAACAAGCTAGGAAATTTTTAACAGCAACAACAATTTCTTTTTGTAGCTTTTCCCCGCATTTGTTTCCGATGACCCCTCCGACTCTGACCTACACTTTCCATCTTGATAGCTAACAAGGAAACTCAGAGTACTGAAATTAATCATCTTTCAAAATCTCCAAGCGTTTCCAAACCTCCGGCACCGCAATGGCAACCGAGGTGGACGAAATAACAGCCATTTTAGAGAAGACAGTCATCACCGGAAGTCCTCAACCTTTTAACGACATTCTACAAATGCTTCCCCCCAGCGATGTAACTCGTCACACACGTTTTATTCTCTGGACCCATCAAAGCCCTGACTATTTATTATAATACGTCTTGTTTTCAATTACAGGTCATCAGTCGGATTTTTGCCCGTCTTAGTCTTGCGGACAAGTTGAGGACCCGATCCGTGTGTTCACTATGGAGTCAATTTGTGAACGAAACCTTGAATATCAAGCCACTACTTTTCGACGACTCTGCCGACGAAGTTTTGAATCTGGGGTCGACGGGAATGGAAATCGGGACGTTGACGATCTCGATGCTAAAAACTTTTCAGTACCCACCGGGAGGACTAGGATTTTCTAGAGTCCGGTCTATTAATTTCATTCCTTGCAGTTTCGAATTGGAAGACGAAACCACCATGGTTGAAGGGATATCCAACGACAATCTAATAGCATTTCTCAACAACTATCCAGACATCAACGTACTCAGTCTTCATAGCGGGGCACTGCAGGATATTGCCTATCCTTCTATCTTACAAACTGTGGAACTGAATTCCCTCCAAACGCTTAAGGTAATAAAATACAAATATTTTCATCATGAAATTAATAGCCTGTTTTGCATTGTTTAAAAAAAGGTTTCCGCCTACAATTTGGACGAAGAAGGATTTAAAGTCTCGGGAGACATTTTGAAAAATACCTTCCCTAGCCTTAAGGCAGCAAAATTGAGCTTCTACAATCGAGAAGACAACGTAATCCACATCCCGATATTTTACGAGCAGTGCTACCAGTTCCTGGCAAATCATGCCAGTACCCTTGAGTCCATAGTCCTGGACCACACCAATTGTTGCAATGAGAGGGAACTCCAGTGGTTCGAGCTTTTGATTGACCACGGGATCCCTCAAGATAAGTATTTGGACATCAAGGAAAAGATAAGCAAAATCAAGGTTCAGGTATTGAGCCTCCGTGTCACTCATTATGAAGGAAGAGGTCGATTTCAGTTTGGTAAGTACACACCAGTATTATAACTGCTGAACCGACTTTTCTATTACTTTTTAATTATTAGTTGTTTTGAATTTTGTCTCCAAGGTATTGAATTACTAAAGGCCCAGACGAATCTGACCTGTTTGACCATAGAGAATCTGGCCCATCCGAACAGCAAGGTGTGGGACGCCGTCCCTAGGGTCCTCAAAAAGTGCTCCCAAACGTTGGTACATGTGGTCATTCAAGGATGCTTTTGTCCTCCAGATGCCGGCCAGATTCAAGCGTTTCCTTGCTCTTGTGTCAAGAACTGCAACCGGCTCAAATGTTTGAGAACAGACATCTGTGGCCTGAACGTCAGTGATATTGAAGAGCTCCCTAAACAGATACAATCCCTGAGCTTGGGACAAATGCTCACACGAGACCAGATTGCCTACGTGTCAAAAAACATGAAGGATTTGACCGAGTGGTGTCTTCCACAAGGAATGTCGGAGACTGAGATTAACATACCCAAGGTCACTGCTGAGATATTCAAGGAGGTGATCAAGCTGCCCAATCTTGACCGACTTGTACTGAGAAAGAAGTCTTGTTCCTACAAGGAGATTAGGCAGATTGTAACCAGGACCCTTGGGATTAAGCAGAGCAAGGCGCACATGGATGGCTACATCAAGCTTACGCTGGATCATAGTAAATTTAATTCCAAGAACCTATAGCTTGTTGAGGGCCCAATTATTTCCTTGTCGTCCATCAGTTCGTAAATCTTGAAATACTCTAGCTGGTCAAATTGTTTGTCTTTTTAAATATTTAAATGCCCATAACTACCTCTAATGCTTTGTCAGTGTCACGTTTGTAACATGAATGGTTCCCATTTTACTAAGAAATTAAAAATTTAGCGTTATCCACAAATATGGAATTGAAAACCTCATTTGAGATACAGGGAGACTAGCTTGGTGTTTTTATCAGCCAAAAATCGTCTTACTCTCTGGTAGGAAATCTGCATCTAACTCACCGTCAAGTGATGGTCAACTTCATTTTAATTATGGAAATTCATCCTTCATCCTTGCAAGGTTTAGGCAAATAGGGCTATCCCTATGAATCTCCAATCCCCGATCTATCCAAGCAAGTATAGTATAAAGCTTCGAAATGATAACACATGAATAATTTTACATGTAATTATAGAAAAAGGTCGAGAGGATCGATATTAATTGTCAACAAATTTTCATCTTTCCGTTTTTACAACTTTTCTTATTTTTTTCAACATTTGAAATCAAATAAAATGTTTTGAACAGAACAACAGAAGTCAGTTGTAAAATATATTGAAATAACTATAGTTTATAAACCAAGTTTACAGTGCAACATCTTATCGCTGCACGTTCAGGAGCACAACAGCGCCAAGATAGGTGAAAGTTTACTTTACTTATCTTAAAACAGCGCGATACAATACACGTTGTCAACTTGGTTAAGTTTATTTAAAAGAATTTCTTGATAGTTTCTAACGAAACCCAACCCGTATTATATTTTAGCAGAACCCATTTCAAAGAAAACATTCAAAACAACTTTGACCATAAGACCCAAGATTCCTTGACAACTTTAGTATCGCGCTGTTGCGCTCCTAACAGCGCGATACTAAAGTTGTCAAGGAATCTTGCATAAGACCTGCAACCAAACCCCTCAAGTGCGACAGTAAAACAGATCATCATGTATAAATTTAGTATTGTAATATTAATAATTTAGTACAATTTATGTTTCCGCAGAAAGCCCTCAAAAATACATCCACCACGTACAACAATGACGACAGAAATGGAAAAGGAACCGGACCTGGTTGAAATAGATGAGCCAAAGGTCAGAGGAAAACAACCAGACTCTAAAGTGACCTTGAACTGTGTCCTACAGTGTCTCCCACTTCCTGAGGTATCCAATTATATTTGATGAAGCCTTTCTAAAATATCAGTTCATTTATTCCGTATCATTTACATCATTGTAATTGTAAAATAATTTTAATCACAATTTCCAGGTAATCAGTCTGATTTTCAACCGCCTAGAGCTAGAGGACAGGCTGTCCTCCCGATCTGTCTGTCCACTCTGGAACAACTATGTAAATAAAACCCTCCACTTTTATCCATTGTTGTATGACAACTCCGAGGAGGAGGTGTTGAATTTCGGACGAACTGGAGCCGAACTCGACACTCTGACCATTTCAAAATTACTGGCATTCGAGTATCCTAAATGCGGACTGGGATTCTCAAAAATCCGACACCTTAAACTCATTCCCTTTGTAAATACTCGCGTAGAACCCAATGTTGTTCATGGGATATCTGAGGTGAACCTTCGAAAATTCCTGCGTCAATATGACAACATCGAAGAACTCAGTCTTCACAGCAATGCCTTGAACGCTATTTCTTGCCCCTCTCTGCTTCAGATAGTCGAATTGAAGTACCTTGAGCACCTTGAGGTTCCTTATTTATAACTTTTCAAAAAAAATTTAAACTCAGAAAATTACCTATAAAAAATGAAACTTAATTAAATTACGTGTCCCCTTGTAGATTTCAGCCTTTAACGCAGATGGTCGCGGCTTCATGGTGGCTGTTGACATTTTGAAAAACATATTTCCCAGCCTCAAGTCCATCGATATTATCTTGATCAACCATGAAGACAGCATGTCAAACATTCCTCTGCGTTACGAGGATGTCTACCGATTTATGGCTAATCATGCCAGTACCCTTGAGAACATAGTTCTACATCATAACAACTGCCGCAACGAAAAGGAACTCCAATGGTTCGATTTTTTGAGTGACCATGCCATGCCTCACGATGATTATGTGGATCTATCCGAAAAGCTCGAGAAGGTGCAGGTTTCATCTCTAGAAATGAGGTTGACACATTATGAAGGAATATCTCGATTCCAATTCGGTAACTTTTATTCAAAGTTATTACCTCGAGGATTAATAAAGTAAACTCAATTTGACTTCGACAGAAGACTTGGTACAACTATTTTTGTGATTCTGAATGAAGGTATCATACTCCTGAAAGCCCAGGTAAATCTCACCACTCTGAAGATAGAAAATCTGGCCCACCCCAACATTAAGGCGTGGAAAGCAATACCCAGTGTAATAGAGAAATGTTCCAACACTTTGGTAACCGTGGTCATTGAAGGGTGCTTCTGCCCTGCCGAAGCCGACAGGATGGAAATTTTCTCCTGTTCTTGTACCAAGAACTGTAACCGGTTGAAAACTTTATGTATGGAATTTTGTGGAATGCAAGTCAGCAACATTGCAGATCTCCCTCGGCAGATCAAAGTCCTCAACTTGGGTCAATCGCTGGAACGTCATCAGATCAATCACATCTGCACCCATATGAAAGAAGTAACGATGCTAAATCTCCCTCAGGGTCGGGCTAACTTCAGCAACGACGTCCCCAAGGTGAATATCGAAATCTTTAAGGAAGTCGTCAAGCTGCCCAACCTCACCCAACTCATACTCATGAAAAGGAGTTGTGCTTATAAGCGGATTAGAAGGATCGTTTCATATGCCGCTGGAATCGAAGAAGGACCTCCAGAAAGCTTGGATGAGAAATATGAATATGGTAGCTACTTTATGCTCACATTTGATCGGAGCCAATTTGATTCTAGTCGGATCTAACGTCAAAATCATTTCGTGCGGACTTCTCAACTACTAGAAAATTCAATGGAAGACTCCTGAGTTTTAAAATTATCACTACCGGTACCGAACATCCATTAACAAGAAAATTACTTGCAAAATTACTGTTCTAATAACATTTTACAATGAAATATCGCTTTAACTAATCTAATCCAACCAATTTTTCAAATACTCAAGTTCCTTTTAATAAAATTAAAAGTGATACTTCTTGTATAAATAGATCTCAACTGAGGGATAAGTTCTAGACGATTTTAGAATTTTCTTTCCTAGGAAACTCAATCAATTTTATAATTAATAAATGCTCTACTAATCAAAATATATTTATGTATAAATATCCACAATTTTTTTAACTAAGGAATATCCTCACAGGCAAGCATTTCCAAATTCCTTTGTCGGCTTTGCCGATAGCTGGCAATCTGTCAGCATGAAAACCACCTTCAGAACTTTAATCCGCTCAGCCCCAAACATAGTATTAATAATATTTTTAATTAAAACATATCTAGCAGTAATGCTAAAAATTAATATTGAAACCCCGCTACCCTCTTTTCATTAGGTTCGCGACCGAATCTTCGCTCCATTAGACAACCAGTCCAAACTGGTTGCTCGAAGCATTTGCAGAAACTGGAAAGCCCATGTGGACCCAACGCTCAAATTCCGAGTCGTCCTTACAGAGGATACCTACCGATATGTTCAGAAATTCGGGAGGAAGAGAACAATTGAGGAATTAGTCGTTGGATTTTTCTCTCAGCCTTATCCGGAAATCAGTTGGAAGCTGACCGTCCAAGCCCTAAGCATTCTAGCCGACTACCGATACGAAGTATTCTACGAAGGCCCGAATAGTGGGAACAACAATGCACCAAATCAACCCGCTCTGGCCATGGTCGTCATGCCAGAAACAAAGCTACAGCGACTGTTCAAAGAGTTCAAAAACATTACCAAACTCACCCTCTCGTCCATGGCTATTGTTGACATCAAGCGGCACTCCTTCTTGGAAAACATGCCCTTCCCAAGGCTCAAGAGTCTCGATGTACCACACTCAATTTATTATTATGGTTACATTAAATTAAAGCCTCAAGAGTCAATCTCCCATTGTTTTAAAAAACAGATTGCAGCGGAAGTTGACTACGGGATTGACGCTGTGAGGGATCTCTTGTCCAACACCTTCAAAAACCTCCGAGCCTTCTCCCTTACAATTAGTAACGATGATGACATGACACTCTACTCAGAGATGTACTCTTTCCTCGGGAACCATGAACTGGTCACAAGATTTAAATCCACTTTCCTCCGTGCCCCTGTTGTCCACCATTCGAATCAGAACAACAATGATACCCTGGAGACCCTCAATTTACAAAGAGATCAAAAGTTGGAACCTGTTATTTACGCCAATCTTCTCGACAGTCTTGGGAATTTGAAACTGGACCATGTGGACATTTACATTTTGTCAAGTGAGAGCAGAGCTCGGAAAAATTTAGGTAGCTCAAAATATTTCTAATGAAATTTTTTTTAATTCTTGAAACTGAATTGGTGAAAATAAAATTATTTCCAGCACTCCATTTGCTCCAGGCCCAGAAAATACTCACAACATTTCATCTCTACAACCTTCGCCCTGAGAATATGCCTGTAAAATAGTTTTCAACCCCTGTTCGTTTCAAATATCTTTCTTACACATTTGAAATAGTCATAGTTGATTTTCTTACAACTTAGATCTGGAGGACAATACCATCAATACTGAACAAATGCGCTGGTACTCTCAAGTCAGTTATTCTGGACGGTTGTTTCTGTCAGCATGCTGAAGGCGACCCCCCAGGGCCCTTTTCAGGGAAATGGGTTAAACGTTGCAAGAATTTGGAAACGCTGGAGTTCATGGTCTGCGGAATATCCATCACAGACCTTCCAAAGTTCCCCAAGTCCAGCATTACGACCTTATGTCTAGGACACAGCCTCCAAACTGCTCAAATTAAATATATTTTGAACAATTTTGAAGAACTCGAAAACCTAAGCCTTCCTCAAGCTCAAGGTCCGCTAAACCAAATGGGAAACCCGCAGATATCGCTATCAAACTTTCAAAGTGCTCTCAAGCTTCCTAGCCTATCCAAGCTGACTCTGTCTATGAAAACTTGCAAGTACAGGCAGATTCGAAAGTTTGCTTCCAGCCTTATTGGAGTTTTTGAGAATGGAAAGGAAACATTGCAGGGGGAGACGAAGCGGGGGGACGTAGAGTATTTAATCGACCGTACTTTGTTCATACATCCAGATTCAGCTTGATGATAAGCTCTCATCAAATTATGACTATTCATTATTACTTCATGTAATTGAAATTTCAGATCCCTTACTCAATAATAAAGTCCTCCGGGTACTCATAAAGATTTGAATCGTCGCTGCTAATGTATATTTTTTTACATTTCATAAAAACCTCATGAAAAGTTTCGACAAAGTTGATACCCAGGCTACCCTGTTGAAAAGTATGATAACTGAGCCTTTTAGCAAGATTTCTGAATAAAAGGAAGAACGTTGTCAAGGAATCATGGCCGTTTAGTTGGTAAGAAAACAAAATTCTATCGGAATTCAATGCCCTTACATAAAATAGATACGGACGGATATAAAGTAATTAACCATCAGTTTCGGTTCATGACAATTTGAAGAAAAATTAAAATCTTTGAATTACCAGATCTAATAAAATCATCATTTGAAACATGTCCAAACCATTAGAGTTATTAAGTGGACTGGAAAGCCCAGAAAGAACAAGAAGGAAGAAAGAATTGGAAAGAACGTTGGGGGCCTGGAAACCCTTGGATGGACCGTTATAAGTAAGGCTTAATAATAAGTACGAAGCATTCAGTTTTTAATTAACAAATCTAAAGTTTTCTTACCTGTTGTGTAGCCAGTGGATCGGTTCGGGTATTAACCGGGTGATGCGGAAGCCCAGCATCCGAGCTTTGGAATGGCTTGCCTGGCGACAAGGAATGGTCAACGAGACTCCACAACAAGGAGAACTTCGTACAAGAAAACAAGGAAAAACTGCCAAGGATTTTATCGAGGACCCTTTGACTAACTACCACTGCCGTCCTTGTCCATATCCAGTTACAACATCAGGAGAGGTGTGCCCTTTCTTTTGGTCTTTACGACATTAATCCATTTTAAGAATATAATAAGCAGTTCAAAAAACTTTGTTGGTTGTTAATTGTTCATAGATCGGCTGGCTAGGTCAGCATGGTAGCTGTCAGTTGGAAATCTACGGGAATACATTCATGAAAAAGCCCCCTCTTCCCTGGTACATGCCTAAAATTGCTACCTTTCTTTCGAATAGTCAATAGCTTGCAGCAGAAGATCTAGGCGGATATCCGAAAGTTGTATTGCAAGTACTTTCTGGTTTAAAATTTTCTGTGAATAAGAAGAATACGTACAATTTGAGAGCAGCACTTGCTTTTAATTGAGATAATAGCATTTACACTTACGATAATCTATACGTAGAAGTTTTGTTTTTACAAATTAAGGACGATTTAAAACCTCATATTTTATAATTGACAACACAAGCCAGACTAGATAAACATTGAAAATGTTTGTATTTATGCTTCGTCTTGTGGATATAAGAAAGCAGTAGCGATTTCTTAAATATCCAAATCATACAACATCGTTAACTTCTACGACCCATGCATTTGAACTAGCAAAAGATGTAAAGTATTTTATGCATTAAATCTTCAACAACAACACAGGCAAGATCTTCGTCTTTTCATTTATTGTTGGGCACGGGCAACAGATTCACCCCTGACCCTGGCCCTCATCTTCATAAGCTGTTGGTCAGCCATATCAACTCGACTTTCAGCTTCTTCCAATTCCTGCTGAGCCTTACGGAACTTGGCCAAGTTAAGTGCAGCAATTTCCTCCTAAACATTAAAGAAAAACATTCAAAGTATTTTTTCCCAATTTACTCTCGGGGTAACTATTTTAGTTGCTATCTGACTTACCGCCTCTTCAATCTGCCTCTGGTATGATCTGATCTTCTGCTGAAGCTTTTCAACAAGGTCCTGCATTCTTTCGTGGTTTTTCCTGTCTTCCTCGGCAGTGAAGGAGAGTTCCTTAATTCGTCTCTCGCCCTTTCGGAGGTTCTTTTGGGCTTCGGCATGTCGTCGCTGCTCGTTGTCCAGCTCGTGTTCCATAACTCGGATACGTTCTTCAAGCTTGGCAATGGTCTTCTTGCCACCCTTGAGGGCATTAGCCTCTGCCTCGTTTAATCGAGCTTGCAAGTCTTTCATTTGGATCTCCATCGATTTACGATCCTTTTCGACCATTTGGGCGTGTTCTTGTTCAGCGCGGAGTTCGTCGGCGAGGCGAGCTGCGTCCAGCATGGCTCTCTTTGCTTTCTCTTCGGAATTCTTGGCCTCGTTTAAGATCTCCTCCAAGTCAGACTGTAAATAAAAGTTTATTAAACGTAAATTTTTAACTTCAGTTGTTAAACATTAATAAAATAAAGGGTTCTTAGATCAGCAGCTACACTTACATGAAGGGTCTGCAATTCAGCCTCGAGTTTCCTCTTGTTAGAGGAAAGGGAGTCAGCCTATATATTAAATTCATTTAAAAATATGCTCAATAAAATATGACTATTTTATACTGTACTTTAAGTCGTTAAATTACCTGTGCACCCAAATCGTTGATTTGTTCATGGCCTTCTGACAACTCTTGTTCAGCAGCACGTCGAGCACGGTCAGCCTGTTCCAAAAGGGTTCTGGATTCCTCAAGCTCATTAGCTAAAGCGTTAGCTCGTCGTTCAGCCTGTTGATAAGCCTCCCTTGTCTCATCTCTGCCTCGTTGTTCCTCTTCCAGGGCCTGTTGGACCTCCTTGAGTTGTTGCTGGTATCGCTTGATGTTCTTCTGGGCTTCGGCATTGGCCTTGTTTGAAGCCTCAACTGCGTGCTCCAATTCATTAATATCAGACTCGAGCTTCTTCTTCATTCTCAAAGCTTCTGCCTTAGCCTTGGCCTCCTCTTCCAAACGCCCTTGGAGTGCGTCCAAGGTTCGGATATGGTTCTTCCTTGTATTTTCAAACTCATCCTCCTTCTCTTGGATTCTTCTGTCGATTTCTTGTCGGACTTGTGTCAGTTCAAGTTGACCTCGCAAGACCTTGCTCTCTTCTTGTTCCAAAGCAGACTCGGCTTCTTCTAAAGCGGCAGTAAGCTCGTCTTTCTCGGCTTCCAAGCGCCTCTTGGCCTTGTCAATCTCATGGATGGCACGTCCACCTTCACCAATCTGATCCATGAGATCCTTGATCTCCTCCGACAGGGACTTGTTCTCTCGCTTCACAACATCCAATGACTCCGTGCTCTCTTCGAAAACGGCTCTCAAACGGAAGAGTTCCGTGGAATAGTTTCTGCATTCCTTTTGCGAGCTATCCAACTCACACGATAGACCATCAACCTTAGTCTTCCATTCCTCAACCGATTTGTCAAAGTACTTCTGTTTCTTCTCCAATGAGTTAGCCAGGGCCTTGGTTCGCTCAACTTCCAATTGCAAATCTTCCAACTCGGTAGCCAAACGCTGTTTACTTTTCTCAAGTCCGAGGACCTTCTGGTTCAAAGACTCGATTGTCTCTTCAGCCTCCGTGAGCCGGGCTTGCAATTTCCTCTTGGATTCTTCCAGTTCTTCAGCTCGAGCGACACCCTCAGACTCATACTTGGCCCTCCAGAGTTGAGCCTGGGGAACGGAAACAACATATCAATATAAATTGACGGTTAAATGTAAATAAAGTAATTGCAATAACCTACCTCTGCATTGGCCTTTGACATGATCCTGAGAAGATTCGCTTTGCTTTCTGCTTCCTCGTCAAGCTGTTGCCTCTGACCATCCAAGTCATGTTCAACATTCCTAAATTTGGACAGAAGAGAAGCTCTCTCACGACATTCTTCATCAGCGATCCTCTTAACCTCTTCCAATTGTGTGGCTAGGGATAACTTGAGCTTGTTAAGCTCAGCGATCTGAGTTTCGGCATCTTCGTACTGTTTGCTAAGATCACTGTTTTCAATCGACAACTTCTTCTTGCTCTGTTCCATCTCCTGGAGAGTCCTCACGGCATCCTCATATTTGTAGTTAAGCTCGGAGAGTTGAGCAGCCCATTGCTTGTTCAATTTGTCCTGGGCAGCATTTTCGTTTGTGAGTTGATCCATAGCCGTTCTGATTTCATTAATCTCGTTAGCCATAGAAGAACGATCTTTCTCGGCCCGGACCTTCATCTTACCCAAGCAGTCGATTTGCTCAGCGAGTTCGACAACAGCGTCGTTCTGCTTCTTTCGAATGGCTTGTAGGGAAGCTTCGTGTTGGATATTGGACTCTTCAACGTCTCGTCTGAGTTTTCCAAGTTCAGCTTCTCGTTTCTTGTTCAATTCAATCTGAGCAGCGGTCGCTCCACCAGCTTCATCAAGTCGTTCAGTAAGTTCTTCAAGTTCTCGGGCAAGGTCGGACCTCTGTTTCTCAGCCTTGGCACGGGCTTGTCTCTCAGATTCCAGTTCTTCCTCCAACTCTTCAATACGGGATTGGAGTTCCTTAATTTGTTTCTGGAGTTTGGCAACAAGGGATTGTGAGTCTTCCAACTTAAGGGTCTGGCCCTGAATCTCCTTATCCTTGCGCAGTATGGTTTGCTCAAGTTCCTTCTTATTCCTCTCCAGGTCATTCACAGCCTCCTGTGTGAGTTTGAGGTCACCTTCGATTTTCCTCTTTTGCTTGTCAAGGTCGGCCCTCATCCTCTTCTCTCGTTCAAGGGAATCCTCCAGCTCATCCAGAGTTTGTTCCAGCTTGGCCTTAACTTTGTTGAGATGGTTGACTTTGTCTTCAGCGATTTGTAAATCTTCTCCAGTTTTACCAGACAGCTCCTGGTGGTGCTTCTTCTCTTTATTGTATTTGTTAATGAGTTCATCCTGGCGGGCGATTTCGTCGTTGAGTGTTCGGATCTGGTGGTCTTTTGTATTTCTGTCTTGTTCAGCTTTGGATAAGTTGAGCTCCACATCTTCCGCGTCTTTCTTAAGGCTCATCAACTCTTGTTCCGTCTTTTTCTTTTGTTGGGACAATTGCTGGCGAGCCTCCTCTTCTTCTGCAAGGCGACCTTGCAAGTCTTCAAGTTGGGAGTTCAAATCCGCAGTTTGGGCGTTGACCTTCTGGAGCCTTGAACTCAAATCTCCAGATTTGGAGGACTCTTGTTCCAACTCCTTTTCGATCTCTTCCTTCTCCAGCTTAACTCTCGCGTTCTTTTCTTCAAGAGCCTTTCGGTCAGCTTCAAGCTTCTTCAAAGCATCTTCCATCTTCTGCGTCTTTTCTTCCAATTTCTTAAAACATATGACAGAAAAAACCATAAAATAAAAAATTCAACTACGAGACAAGATAAAAGTAACAAACCTTAAGCTCTTTGGCTTCTTTGTTTCCGGCACAGAGAGGAACAACCCTTTGCATGAGATTGAACCATGGCCATTTCTTGTTCTGCATGTAGGTCCGAAGGGTCCTCTGGATAACTTGAAGGGCTACACGCTGGTCTGTCAGTCTCCTGTACTCCTTCTTGGTCAAGAATGTCCTCACGGCTGACTGCATCCACGTCAAGATCTTGCCGACCTTCTCATCTCGGAGCTCTTCAAGAAGACCCAAGGTTCCAGCTCGGAAGAATACCTATGTTTTTCAATCATCAAATAGGATTAGAAAAATCACAATCCCTCTTAGTATCTCAAAATCCATTCAGTGTTAAACAAAAGCTCCGGGCAAGTTTTTGTTATTCGATAAAGCACACTCGATTCTAAGTATTTAACCAAGAATACTTATCTACAAGGACAATAGTATTGGCATTTAAATCAGAACATGCTCCAGCTTTAGGGTTAGGTCAATCAATAATGAAGGGCGCAAACTAGATTATGTTTAGGCTTGTGTTACCATTGATCTTCTGTCGACCTAATTGTAAGTGTACGTATGTAATAGCTTGAAATTCTCAAAAAATAAGGCATTTACAACTGATACAGATAAGCTCCAACTGCAACTGCTCTTTTGGACACTTTCGAGACAAATTTATGTATAGCATTTCGGGTTATGTAATTATTAAACTCTCAGCTTAATTAATGACGATAGACATGATAGTTTGCGGATTCTGGATTAATAGTTTTCATAAGAGTGTGAAGCAGCAGATTATTAGACGTTGACCATTACAAACAAGGTTTGTTTTCTAGCAATTAATTATTGGCTGTGGAGGATAAGGTTGACATGCCTTCGTGTGCCCAACTCGCCATTTGTCAGCTTCCAATTCAATAACTTCGAAACAGGAAGAAGCCATTTTCTTGTCATCTTTCTCGTTCGCCCTCATTTGTTCCGCGGCTAAGATTATGTACCTTCACACGGGTGGTTCAACATGATAACATTAAATTCAAATATCCTCTCTACTTAAAGTTTTTTCTCTCGAAACCGTCTAAGTCTGAACGTGTGTCTTGTAAGTGCCTACAATTTAATTCTGTGTGTGTGAGACTTCCCTCTAATTTTAGACATAATTTGATAATCACATATTGCAATGGGAGTAAGAACGCAGGGGTACATTTAAAAAGACCACATCTGAAATTAAGGGGTGAATATCGATTCACGAGGGTGGAAAACGCAGGTAAAATCTCACTCCAAAGGGGAACGCTATGATAACATAAAACTCAGGGATCAGAGGTCATGAGGTCATCAATGACTTTGAGGGAATTAATTTTTTGGTATAAGTTATAATTCATCTAAAACTTAAGAAGAGCTAGAGAGGGCTTATATATAATACTTAAGAGTCTCTCTTGGAAGGTTTTACTTTCTCTTTAGCGCTAAGGGGCATGCTTAGTTTGGGAGATTTGAAAGGTAACGTTAAGGGTTCACAATTTTGGGAATATCATAAGAATTTAAGATACCCCTTTTCATAAAAAGGTTTTTTTCAAGAAGTAAGGTGGAGTCAATTTATTATACAAAGTACATACCGATGCTTGAAATCTTTGTAGACCATCCTGTTGGGGAACCCTTTCCTACAAATACGGATTCCTTCAAGCACACCATTACAGGTCAACTGGTGCATTACCAAGTGGGAATCAATCAAACCTGTCAAAAGTTGTGATTAAAATTTATAAAGAGTTTTAAACATTTAATATTTAAAAATATATTACAAACCTGGAGTTTTCACTTCGTTAGGGATAATACAACGAATAAAGGATGGATACGTCGCCTTCAATGTCGTCATCAAATTATTCAACTGCTCCTGTTTACAATCAACACAATACAAG
Source organism: Agrenia bidenticulata (assembly GCA_034694785.1). Classification (NCBI taxonomy): domain Eukaryota; kingdom Metazoa; phylum Arthropoda; class Collembola; order Entomobryomorpha; family Isotomidae; genus Agrenia; species Agrenia bidenticulata. The sequence goes on along the minus strand of JAQFYM010000184.1, from coordinate 37,820 downwards.
AGTTACATCTAAAGTACAGCGTCACTTCCACGCTCGTAAAACAAAGGAACAACACCGACAAGACCAAAGATAAGCACACAGTCCACACCTCTTTTATCAAAGGTGGATACTCCGGTCACAGAAGGGCTTATCATTCTACAATTTACTGAGTGGCTTTTGAACTTTCTAAAATCTAAGACTATATAAGCACATACGAACGAACATGTCATGCAAGTCTTATCATACTCCCAGTCCTAGTGGGTTCTCACTGTATGTTTTGAGTTCGTTGGTTATCGTATTTGAAGTACTTTCAGAAACATGGTACAAAACGGACACCCTAATACAGTATTTATTTTCTTGTGAAGTAACCGACACTCCAACCCCTGGGTGTTTACATGCTTAAACAAAAACGCTTGCCGCTTCACAGACATTTGTCGCACAACAGAGGAGGAATAAACATACAAAAGGGTACTTGAACTATGTCCAGAGGTGTTCAGTACAGCCTACAATTAAGATATTTAAATCACGAATAAGTAACTAAGATGATTAACCCTGTATGATGATGATACAGTGGTAAAGCCACCACCCTTTTTCCTTCCACCACCTATAATTCCGATTGAATTACAATCATTGTATCAGTTATTATTAATTTAAGTCCCAGTCGTCTTCTTGGTCGGGTGGACTCTCCCCCAATTTTCAACAAGGTCATATAGTTCTAAAGCTAATTAGAGGTGGATTATAAATTATAGTCAAAGGTCAAGAAGATAGGGATTACCTTTTCCACCTTTCCCTGCATCCCCACCTCCGGCCATTTCTGCCCCAGACTGACCCGGATGGTCTCCGTAGAGAAGGACAACCAAAGGATTGCTACCCCGCTTGTACTGGTCTACAACGGTGTCGTTCAAAGGATCTTTGTTCTTTTCCAGCCACCCGCAAATGTTGTAAGGTACCTGGAGAATTGGTTAATAGATAAATAAAACCTCCACGTTATTGATAAGATTGATTGATTTAAAAAAGCTTCGTACAGTTCCAGCGTAATGAGCACATGCGAAGTGAGCTTCCTTCTGTCCTGGCTTTGGTGGTTTGGGCTTCAAGAAGCAAGGTGACTTTCCGAGCAAGTTTGTCCTCAACATGTCGATGAAACTTCCGTCCGTGGCTTTGGGGAACAAGGACTGTTCTTCCAGAATGGCGAATACTCCCATGGGCATTTCCATAAGAGAAATACAAGCTTGCAAGTCCATTCCGAAATCTTCAAAGATCCAGTCAAGACCTTCACGTTTGTATTCTTCCTGCTCGAGGACGAACATGTGATGATTGAAGAACTGTTGAAGTTTTTCGTTTGTGAAGTTGATACACAACTGATCGAAACCATTTTCCTGGAAAATTGAAATAAGTTGGGAATTTTTTAAATTTGACTTCTTAGAATATCGGGGGTCAGAAGGGTTAAAAAATTGATTTACGTCGAAAATCTCGAAACCGGCAATGTCCAACACTCCAGCGAAGGACATCCTCTTCTGCTTTGTGTCCAGAGTTTCATTACACTTTCTGATGAGATACTTGAAGACTCTGTCGTAGATAGATTTGGTCATGGCTCCCAAGGTGTACCCACACTAGAAGAGTGTTGCAATTTGGTATTTAATTTTTATCGACTCTTTAATATTTAACAACCAAGTTTCCAAAAAATTCTTCATAACGGAATTCCCTACCTGTGCGACGTTCATGCCCTTGGTCACGAATTCAGTTCCGACCTTGATTCTAGGCTTGCAAATGTTCTTGTAAAGTTCTTCGCCACTAACTCCCAACATTTTAGCTACCGCCATTCCACCCTGAATTTAAAATGGTTACGAAATTATAGCTGGATTTGTTTATAGATAGTGTTTAAATTGTAAAATATTTAATTAAACTGACTTCGACACCATCAGGCTCAGCTTGCTCGTCACGACCCTTCTGCTTGAACTTCATCGTTCCCATGTGCATGCAAGAGGCGGTGATTCTGTAAATGTTGTCTCGCTCTTCATCCGTGAATTTCAGGATTTCGAAAGCTTCCTGAACACGCCAAGATTGAATTTATTCTTCATAAACTCTGACAGTTTCAAATTAATTTGATTTTTCCCTTTTAAATAAGTCTTACATGAGTCATTTTCATTTCCTCAAAGTCATCGATGGAGGGCACGGTGATTTTTCCCTGTTCAGAAAATACAATTTAATGTTATACTTAATCGGATACATAATTAAAAGAATGTTTGTACTATTGTATGCGAAATACCTGAGATACGAATGGGTAGACGTAAATGTCATCCCCAAGGCTGAGCATAGCTAATAAAATTAAAAACACCAATTAAAATATCCAACCCAACATTATCGTGATATCTATTTAGGTTTTAATTACCCTTCATTGTTGGCACAGCGTTGCTCATAAGTTGGTAGAAAATATGGTAGCAACGTTCCAAAGGCATCTGAGAGATACATCTGGCCTTTTCGAGCAAATCTATTGCGAAAATGATTAATTTATACCAATTTAAATCAAGTAACAATTTAATATTAAAACAAAAATTTTGAATTTAAACTTACAGCTCTCAATATCACAACCCGCCAGCTTTCCAGTTGGACCGAAATGGATACGAATGAATTTACCCTAAGCATCACAATGTCAAGAGAAAAAAATTAGCCAACCTACTTTTCTCACATAACTGACTTAACAAGTAACTCAAAAAACTTACAAATCGGGAGGAGTTATCATTACGGGTTGTTTTGGCATTACCAAAGGACTCGAGTACAGGGTTAGTTTGCACAATTTGATCTTCAAGCGAAACCTGTGATTTCAAATATAATTTATAAATCCTCACTTTCACAGATATATAAAATTATTAAAAGATTGTATCCATTTTCAAAGATTTTCCTTTGATTTACCAACGTTCGCTGATTATAATTTATGATTATATACCTTCGTTTCACCAGATTTAGCGGACGCTCCGACCTGGGCAAAATAGGCAATAACTTTCTTGGTGTTTTCCGTCTTTCCAGCTCCAGACTCTCCACTGTAATCAATTAACATCTAAATTAAAATCTTTTTTTAAACTACATACTAATTGTAAGCAAGTTCTTAGATCATTAAAACAATCTCAAATCCAATATATTCATTTGATCATCACACGAATCAATCTCATCCGATAAAAAGCTGAGGATTAATTGTCCCGTATTAATTCACTATCACACCCTCGCAGAACATATTTAAACTTACGTGATCAAGATGGACTGATTTTCCTTGGCTAGAAAATAAAAAAATCTTTGTTTAGACTTGAATGAAGATCTTGTTAAAGAAACACCAATGTCATAAATCTCTGGATCCCAAAACGATATAACAATTTGTTATAAAAGAGTCTCATAGTCAAGATTCATTTCTTTTGCTATGCAAAGACCCTTATCTTTTTGAAAGAAAAATTTGGCTCATCTTCAAATCCTACACAGCCTTCCTAAACACTGCTCTTTTCAGTCAATCATCCTCCCATGCATTTTGGCTAATATGATATCCATGAGGGTGTCTATATGCTTAATAAACATATTGTGAGCCCGTACGTATTAATATCCATTCCCGATCCCCAGATACACTTGATAAATACAACCCCAAAATTCCTTTCCAAAGGCGATCCGGAACATTCATAAAAATCTATTTTTGGAAGGGAGTATCTATCTCAGCTAGCAAAAAAATGGTACTGGCAAATGAGATACGGGACTTACTCAGGGTGCAGGGTATGGAGATTGGGACTGACGCATACGGCCTTATATGGCAATTCCATTGCAATTTCCTTACTTTTTCAATAGATATAAAGTATGGATAGATTGGTTGACCCCTGACCTACCTGTGATCATGTTTTGGTATGCACCCTCAGCAATGGCAAAAATGTGAGGTGGGACTTCATTCCTCCTCTTGTTATTGTAGATCTTCATGGCTCGGACGGTGTAAATGGGGTAACGCTTGTAGGGATTGATGGCGATACAGAACAAGCCGGAGTAGGTCTATTGGACATTTAACATTTTGAAATTTGGGCTTTGGCTGAAATGCTGAAATTGAATTAAAAAAATACTAACGTAAATCAGCTTGGCGTAGTAACGCTGTTTCAAATTGTGAAGAACGGAAGCATCGTTCAAGAAGGTCAAGTTGGACATGTCCTCAGATTTTTCATACTTGGGTGGATTCACTTGACCCACTAGATCTTTCTTGAAGTTTTTTTCCTGAAAATCATCCTCACAGCTTAGAACACACATTTTAATGAACATTTAAGGCTCAATCTAACTAACAACAATAAAATGGTTTGCTAAAAAAATACTCATGAATTACCTCATGATTACAAAAGACTGTAACTAAGTCGCCCTTCGTGCCCTTAATCTCTCCGAGGACAAACCCTTCTGCATCATCCGGAACCCAACAAGCCGTCTTAGCATCATAAGGCTTGCTTTGATCCTTCATCTTCTGTTCCATAGAGATGAACAGGTACTCAGTCGGGTCAGGCTCCTCCCCGGCTTTGAACTTCTGCTCAATAACCATCTTGGGAACTTATTTGATCTTCCTCTCTCTTGTCCAGAAAATTAAAACGGGGTCTTCAGTACTGGACAACTCTTGAACTGTTTTTTTAATCAAAGAAAAAATTCAGAAAAACTCTTACTATAACAAACTAGGCAATAGAATGGAGAGAAAAGTTGATAGAAACGAGAGACGGATCTCGTCTGAAGACTTACGTTCCAACTTCGAAAGCTGCTCTGCCTGCAAATCCCAAACTGCCTTCCTAGTTTTAATTTAGACTTTCCTAATGGTCCGATTTCGGAACTGGAAGCTCGGGCCTCGGTTCCCTGTAGTGTGGTAATCCCATGTTCGGAAGATGCCCGTCCCTACTTGCAAAAAAAAAGTTTAGCCGATGGGTGGGTGATTGCCAAACTCATGAGGATTATGATGATCTCCCTAATGCACCTAAATGGTATATCCCAAAATATTGAATCCTTCTGAGACATACAGAAACGACATGACATCCCCAACCGTATACTTGCCTCACATTCTTCTCTAATAATAAGATGATTCAGACGCTTTTGAAGAAGGGGGTCGGGTATTGGTTCGGTGGAGCGAGGAAAAATCTCACACATTCTCTACAGCCGGATCATCTACTAAAATTATACGGTTCGAGAGATGAGAAGCTTACCCATTTTTTTAAGACTAGCTGCATTGTCAAGTTATCTTGTTCCAAATATTATTTCTAGACCTGTGGACATTAGTGAAGGAGGCTCATTCTTGGGCTTGATGAAACGGCCTTTCCACCAAGACATCACACTGCAATGCCGGTGTGTCCTCCTAGTCAATCTTTGCCAATGGAAATGGGAGCAGGCTGGAAGCTGTAATCTCAATGAGTTAATCTTAATTTCAACACTTTATGAAATAGAAAGGATGTTTCGAGTTGTGGAGTTTCTGAGAATTGTATCTGACATGGTTAGTTCATTAGGGTTTGGGTTTACTAGTCTTGGCTAAAAAGTATATTCAAACCCCAAAGGCTAGAAGATTATTTGAGTAGATGGTTTCAATCTTCTTAACTTTGTTCACAATTAAGGATGAATTGACTTTTGTTATGTTTTCTAAACCGGCGATTCGAATTGAATAAGCTGGACTAATCCAAGAGTTTATAAACTTTTTAAGACGAAAAGTTCGCTCCATAATTATTTTTTCTTCTCAAAACCATCAAAGGATTTTTATAGCTAACCTAGTTAACTGGAATCTGTCGACAATTAGACAACAATCATTAAAAAAAAATTCATTTCTATTTGAAAAAGCGATTCTTTTATCCCATCATTCCCACCTCTTGGGAAGCGTATAAAAAATCCTCAGGACAAAATATCAATTCAACATCTTTCAAATAATAATATCCATCTGTGTATTTTGTCCTTAGCCATTCTCTCCCACTGAAGTTCACTAATTTCTAAGCCGATCACCTCAACCCTCTTAATGTTTCTGTCCTAAAGGTAATTAGCCGGATGGAACCCTTCTCAAATGGATACGGTACCGAGGTCTTCATGCGCAAGCTGCATTACAATATCCTTACGATACAAACAAACTTGACACTACGTGCATACTATTGTTACCATGTATGATCCTACTTAACTCTGTTGAAAAGTTTTCAAAACTCACTCTCCAAGTAATAACTTAGTTCCAGTCATTCTGCTCCCAGAATACCATCAGTCAAGTCATATACCTGTCATTGTCATTACAACACCGAGGCCTGACTGGTCATCAGTTTTTCAATTCAAGTTACACATTCGTACCACACACATAACTACTACTACTATTTGTGTCCGTGTTCCGTCTGTCTCCATAAGTCTGACTTGAACAAAGTACATTTGTCCCTGTCCACCTCTGCAGTCAATTGCATTAAAACTAAGAATTTTAGTTGAGTTGGTGTCACACGTGTCACATATATATTATCATTGTCTCTAATACAAATCATTGCCCGTTGTTATTCCGTCCGGTCCTTGTTGTAACCCTCTTGTCGCTCGTAAGCCTCTCTCTGTCACGTAAGTGTACAACGCTCGATGCATTTACTATTTATTTCCTCTCTCATCTTCTTTAATCTGTGTTTATAATTGATTACACACCTTTCTACAGTCCGACTGACCCTAGTCCATTGTCTATGAAAGACGGGCTAAAAATTCGAAAAGTATTAATATATGTCGTAAAACATAAGGCATGAAATGATATATTGCTCTAAAGTCACTTAACATATTGTAGTTACAAGCCATCCCATTCGAAAAACTATCAAAAGTACATCAATATTTTAGAATGTAGTTAACTCAGTACTTAGTGGCTTGCTAATGAGCTTCTATTCTTAGAGCTGAATGACGAAACAAAAGCAATCAATCACTCTCTCTCTCTCTTCCTGTCTTGACTCTTGAGAGCTGAGAGTTGACACCTTCAGTCAGACCTGAACTAATACTGCCAAACACGATGATGTCCGTACTGCCTAGTATTGTTATACAAAGCACTTTATTCGACTTTTCACTGCTCCATTCACTTTTCTTCAAATACCGATCTACAAGATCCCAACTACACTATCGGCACTGAAATTTTGGCTTCTGTAATAAAAAAACATTCCGTGGACCAAGATCTCCAACCAGTTACCCACTTCATATACAAGATTTAACATCAAGACAAATCTCATAAACGTACAAGTAGAATCTGACAAGGTAGAATAATTTGATGTTGATTATGTGACTAACCCTCTTGGATCTTTTTTGACAAGGCTCCCTTGTAGAAATGATGACGAATGATATGCCGGATCCGGATGCGATTAAGATGTTCATTGGCCAAGTCCCGAAAACATGGTCGGAAAATGATGTCCGAATGTATTTCCAGGAGTTTGGTCCCATATATTTGGTCAATGTTCTTCGGGACAAAGTTACCAAACAAAGCCGGGGTATGATGCATCCTGTTGCTGTAATTATTCAAAAGTTTCAAAACTAGAACTCTACTACTTTCATAACATGAGCTCTTCTAGAAATAATAAGAATAAAATCTAAACCCCATACCATTTTGATACGTTATAAGGATGCTGCTTCATTACGTATTACAAGAGGAAATCAGCACTGGACGCTCAAAACGAGTGCCATAATTTGAAGACGTTGGCTGGGGTAGGGTCTCTAGCAATATTTGACCTTTTAAAAAAATCAACTTTTTAAGTTCAAATTCACCTGTAATTATATTATGTAGATGAATCATCCACTCCAAATGAAACCTGCTGATAATGAAAATCGAGCTGGTAATTTCCACAAATTAGCGATTAGCCTTTTCCATCCCTATTAAAATCTCATTAGCCTTATGCTATACTAATCACGGATACCCTACAACTTAAATAGAGGTGATATATAACATTTGAAAATGTATTCATTAGAAAGGAAGATCTTCGTGGGGATGATATCCAAGAAGTTTGATGAGATGGATCTTCGAAACCTATTTTGTCGCTTTGGTTTAATTGAAGAATGCTCCATCCTTAGAGATGCTAATGGACAAAGTCGAGGTTGTGGATTCGTAACCTTTTCCTCCAAAGCCTGTGCTATAAATGCAATTAAAACTATGCATCACTCAGCTACTATGGAGGTATTTTATATAGCTTTAGAGGTCAGGCTAGATCATTTACATTTATTTAGAACTGTATAAGTCACCTTTGTCGATTTCAAGGGATGTTCCAGCCCAATGGTGATCAAGTTTGCAGATATCCAGAAGGACAAAGTTACCAAAGACGCCATCGCACTTTTGAACACACTTGCAGATGCAAATGCGGCCCAGAAATCTCAATATCTTCCCGTACTTTTCTTTAATTAAAAATCTCAAATCTCTTCAAAATCACCCATCAAAAATTAACTGTTTTATGAACCTTCCAAGGTCCTACACTTGCTACAACAAAGCAGCTGTGGAAATGTACTAGCTCAATCAGGACAGACATACCACCACGGTATCCCTAACCTAAACTTGAACATGACCCAAATGTCGAATCCAATGCACAATCTCCATCAAGCCGGGGCTGCTGCTGCAGATGTGGCCACTTTACAATTCTTAGCCAATCTTGCAGCAAATGTATCACCTGGGACACCTCAATCTCCAACGACGTTACAGCCTGGTGGTAGTGGTAACCACCTCGGGACAAGGACGGCTGCCAATTCTGCAGTAGGAGCATCCACAAATAATTTCCCTGTAAGAAAACATTATTAGCCAAAACTTTGAAATCTTTAAATGAAAGCTATTTTTAACTTATCTTGATTACTTGAATATCAATTTGATTACAGGCTCAAATGGAAGGTCCGGATGGATCAAATTTATTCATCTACCACCTTCCTCAAGAATTTTCGGACACGGATTTGATCCAATCATTCCTCCCCTTCGGGACGATCCTGTCAGCCAAAGTATTTATCGACAAGAACACAAACCTGTCCAAGTGCTTTGGATTTGTCTCGTATGATAATGGGATAAGCGCTCACCTGGCCATTCAGGCTATGAATGGATTTCAAATCGGTCCCAAGAGACTTAAGGTCCAGTTGAAACGGGCAAAGGACAAGCCATACTGATGAGATTCTAAAACTACAAATAGCGTATACTTATTAGCAACATTATAGATATTTATATTCATTCTATTACATTTGACAGTGTTTTATTGTATTCGTATGTCATAATTTAGATATTCAAATAGTGTCTGATTCCATTAGTCTGATATCTCGTTTCTGATTTGGATATTCAGATTTCTGAGCTGGCTGTAATTCATCATTATTAATAAAGAAAATTCAGTTGGGAACAAACCCTGTATGAGCATCCAAAACGATATTAAGGGAGCCGACATTTTAGCCATTTTAGGAATGACTTATTTGACCTCTACACTTCTCATTTCTCATTCATTTATAATAGGAACTGGTGGACGTCTCAAGTTGGCAGACAGACAAATTTAGCATACTTGTAATTAAAATTCAATAAAATTGCATTCATGATATTTTTAAGCAGTATGTATTACGTAATTAATTTTGTACTGACGTAATAGTTAAGCTCATGAAAAAATAAATTACCAGTTTTTTAGTTTGATAAAATAAACTTGTAATTCCTTATTGCTTTCCTGCAAATTCGCTAATGATTCGTCACATCCATAAACTATTGCGTTTTGATATATCAACTAGTAGCAACATGGTTTATTGTAGGACGTCTGGACGTCTGAAAGATTTTCGAAATTCGAAGGCATTGAAATGGACTGTCTTGTCTTGTGTCTTGTATTGAAGTCTTGAGCAAAGCAGAAAACTAAATAATGGAAATTTCTATCCTGCACTAAAAACCGGGCAATTTTGAACTCCAGTCCTTTCACTGTGCTAATTCAATTCAAATTAATTTTTCTTTATTATTTTGAAGTTTTGTTTACTCCATTCCCAATTTAAAATCGTTGGGTGGGACCAAATTGAGGTATATTCAGAGTTCAGGTATTTCCTGAACAGGCAAACTGTGGGTTATAAGTTGTAAAAGTGTATGTAACTGAAAGGCAGAGCGATTTATCTGCGAATTTTTAATTCTTACACACATACACGCTTCATAACACGAAAACATTAAGTTGGTAGTTTAGTTTTAGTAGTCACTTCGGCTCTCGTAGCAAGGGGTCAAGAGTACTTGGAGGTCATCATGGCGAAAACAGGGGTGCTACCCTTTGTAAGGGGGATTGACTTCACACAAAATGATTTTAAGGTATTTCCTATTCTTTAAAAGTTACAAACTTACAAAAGTACAAATCCAACTTCGGTCAATTTAAAAGTTACAAGAAACACACTTAAAGAATCTCTCTTGGCTCATATTTTTGCAGACGAAAAAGTTTCCAGAGTCTGTCAAGGAAATGCAAAGTCTTCGATGGCTGAGGCTGGACAAAACTCATCTCCAGAAAATTCCAGAAGAGCTCGGAAGTCTCCAAAAGTTGGAACATATTTCATTAAGGAGGAACGAACTGGAAAAAGTCTTTGGGGAACTTACCTCCCTTCCCAATTTGAGGACCATTAACCTCCGGTATAATAAGATTAAGAGCTCGGGAGTTCCGCCTCAGATTTTCGAGCTAGAGGACTTGACCACGATGGATCTTAGTTATAATAGTTTGAAAGAGTTGCCACTCGGGCTGGATAAGGCTCGATCTCTTCTTGTACTTAATTTAAGTCATAATGGGTACGTTCATGTTAATTGTTATTATGAACACACTTCACACTTTGCCGGATTTGAATTTTAAATTTTGAAAAACTTGGGTTTTAGAATCGACGCAATTCCTGGAAATGTGCTGATGAACTTGACAGATCTTCTGCACTTGGATTTAAGTAATAATAAATTAGAAACCCTCCCTCCTCAAACGAGACGATTGATTCATCTGCAAACGATGAACTTGAATGACAATCCTTTATCGCTTTTTCAATTTCGGTATGAATTGTAAATCTAGAGCCAGAAGAGTAACTTTTGAGTGTAATGATTTGAAGTTATGGAATTTTATGAACCCCTCTTTCTGTTTGAAATTACAGACAGTTGCCGTCATTAGTCAGTCTGCAAACGCTCCATCTCCGTAACACTCAGCGGTCTTTGAATAATATCCCTGCGAACTTGGAGGGGCTGAGTAATTTAACGGATGTGGATTTAAGCAAAAATGGCCTGACAAAAATACCAGATGGACTCTTTACGGTGCCAAGCCTTCGACGACTTAATTTGAGTGAGAATCAGCTGAAAGAATTGCCGATTTCAATTGATTTGTGGCAGAAGTTAGAAGTACTAAATCTGAGTCGAAATGAGCTGACAGGTATAATTCATTGTAAAACCTTTAAATACAGTGGCTAATTGTAAGTATTGAGCTTAATTATAATTATTATTTAAAATTTTAGCACTGCCAGCCCCACTTATAAAGTTAAATTCTTTACGGAGACTGAATCTAAATGGAAACAAGTTGGATTTCGAAGGAATTCCCTCGGGAATTGGAAAACTAGCTTATTTACAAGTTTTCTCAGCTGCCAATAATCAGCTTGAAATGATACCCGAAGGGTTGTGTCGGTAAATGAAAATTTAAACGTACATTTATTTTTAGGGATCTTAATTTAGGTATTTGATCTTAACGGCATCCGAATTTTTATGAATCCAGGTGTGGATCTTTGAAGAGGCTAATTTTAAGTGGAAATCGTCTCATTACACTGCCAGATGCCATTCATTTACTAACGGATCTGGAAATCCTTGATTTAAAGGACAATCCGGATTTGGTTATGCCACCGAAACCTTCGGAAGCGATGGTGTCAGGACGTGATGTCAGGTTTTATAATATTGACTTTTCGCTGCAGAATCAACTTAGACTGGCTGGAGCTATTATGCCTCCTCAACCTGTTCCAGGTATTACAATCTAATACAGAAGAATCGTGTATTTTTTAAAGCATTTCAGCTACGTACGTCATTTTCTTCTTTTAGCTCCAAGTAAGGATCCAATCGCAAGAAAGCTTCGGTTAAGACGAAGACACGTAGACCAGGCTGAAGCTGACACGGCTCAAGCTAAAATTTTAAAGGGAATGAAAGATATTGCAAAAGATAAGGACAACAAAAACTTTAACGAACTGAAACAGGCCGAACCTTTAAAACCAAAGAGGTAGCTTTAAATTATTCTACTATGTGATAATAGATTTTAATTTACTCTGAACTTTTTTTAATAGATGGGATGAGGCTCTTGAAAAGCCGCCGTTGGACTACTCGGAATTTTTCGATCTGTAAGTTATACAACTATTCTTCAGTAAGCCCTGTAAATTATTGAATACTTACTTATTAGGGACGTGGGACAAATCCCTGGTCTAGTCATTTGGGAGATCGAAAACTTCTTACCGAATCAAATAGACGAGGCTGCTCATGGAAAGTTTTACGAAGGTGACTGTTACATAATTTTGCAGACATTTTTAGATCCCAACAACTCAATAGATTGGAAGATTTATTTCTGGATTGGAACGCAAGCTACGGTAATCACGCTTCTTAACAATTTTATGTAAATTAGCGGAAGGAGAATTTCCAAATTCCTAAACTGTCTGTGTAGCTGGACAAAAGGGCTTGTGCTGCTATTCATGCCGTTAACTTGCGAAACTACCTTGGAGCTCAATGCAGAACTGTCAGGGAGGAGCAAAGCGATGAGTCAGAGGAGTTCTTAGCGTTATTTGAATCAGAGATTTCATACATCGAAGGTGGTCGAACTGCTAGTGGGTTTTTCACTGTCGATGAAATCGTAAGTTAACATTCTTAGCATCTTCCTATTTCTTATTGTTTGAGTCTTCCTAACCTCTAGTGATTTTTTAAATTCAAGGAATACATGACACGTCTCTACAGAATTCATGCCAAAGGATCCTCAATCCATCTCGAACCCGTTGCAGTAGAATATGAATCCTTGGATCCACGTTTTGTTTTCCTCGTAGATGATGGACTGAAAATATTCGTTTGGTTTGGAAGCAAATCAAAAAGTACTTTACGTCCAAAAGCAAGGTAATTAAAGTACATCTGCACAATTTTGATTTCTTCAAGATCAATGTTGTATTATTATATCTAGTTATATTAGATTATGTGCTATTTATTCGTAAATTATTCAATAATTTTGATTCTGAGAATAGGTTGATGGCGGAGAAAATCAATAAGGATGAGCGGAAGAATATGGGAGAGATCTTCGTTTTCAATGAAACGCAGGAGGTTGGAGATTTCTGGATTAGTTTGGGTGTCGAGTCTGGCGAAAAGCCTTCAAAGCCGATTGAGGTAAGCTCTGTTCTGTTATTTGACTGAGATTGGATTGTATTTTTTTTGTTCATATCTTCATTCACGCGTCAACTTGGCATACGTCGAAAGATTATAGTTAATACTATATTCATCTATTCTTCTTTTGGATTTTCTTCATCTTTTGAATTTTCTTCATCTTTTGGATTTTCTTCATCTTTTAGATTTTCTTCATCTTCTTCGTTGCCCCAACCCTCCTCTATCAAAGTTCTTCCTAAAAAATTAATTTAAACGTATAAATTAATAATTGTGGTTTAATTAATATAACTTCTTACTTATTAAAGCCCGTGGATTTAGCCTCCGTAAATTAGAATCTTTGCGATGCTGTTGTTCGTGTAGATAGTCTGGAACTTCCTTTCTCTTATCGTTCAATAGATTATCCAGTATCTCCAGCTTCGCTTCAGCAGCGGCTAGAGTCTCCTCATATTTACTAGTCTCTGACTTTATGGAATAGTTCCATGGTCTTGGCTTTGAATTGCTCTTTTCAGATGACCCGTTGTTGTTATTATTGTAATCTGTTTTTGGCTTTGATATTGAACATGAGTGGTCCCATAAGTGGTATTGGTACGAAGCCTGGTATTCAGTGGAAGGTCCTTTGCGATAGGAGTTGGTCTTGACTGGTCCACAGGGACACTCCGGCTCGTCGACTACAATTGATTTTTTTTTTAGTTATTTTAATTTACATGATATAGATTGCTCGAAATAACAATTTCTACCATCTGAGCAGTTGAGTCTGTTTTCCACATCATCACAGTCTCTATGTTTTTCGAATTCGTCCTCACATTTCCTCGCCTCGTATTTTACATCTGAAAATAACCGTGGCTGACCTATGGAGCTTCGTTTGATAGGTAGACACTTCAAGTGGGATGAACTGCGTTCCTCCAAAGTATTAGAGCTTTGCTCTCCCTGCTTATTCGACGGATTGACATTCTGCCACCCAAGCTTTTGAAAGTGGGCACACCGGCAGGCACAACAATGGGGCAAGTTCTTCAGGCTTTTGTTTGCTTTGCACTTGGGACAGATCCCTGATGGTTTATTCTTCCTATTTCTATTATAAAACTCTTCGAAGCATCGAATCTTCTTGAGGTCTTTTTTGGCCAGGTAACATTTCTGTTCAAAATCGTTCCCATGGGTAGAGCACATTTGCTCCTTCTGGCGTTGAAGGTAGGTCCGGTAGTCTAGAGGTGGGATGGTGTAGTGAACCGGTAATAAGCTCCCTCGTTTAGAGGTCTTCGTGTGTCTGTTTTGGTGGACAGGATGTCCCAAGTTTTTCTTTTGCTGGGTCATGGAGCAGTCGTTAGATGAATTGGGACAGTAAGGGTCTCGATTTCCTTGGTCTACGGAGCTTACGGAGGACAATATCTCTGGATTGCTCATTGCGCAACCCTTGATAATTGAAGTGTTCCCTTTCGGCATTCGTCTGTAGGAACTTGGGTTTGGAGCACATGGCTGCAAAGAGCTACCGAAAAGTCGACCACTGCTTACTTTGGATCTGCTGGACATTATATGAGGCTATTTCCGATTAGACAAAAATAAGGTTTAATAAGACAAAAATTGTTATGCTCCGTAATAGAAATCCTCATTGTAGTTTTTGCATCGAAAGGCTGAGAATTTTTATTTGCAATGTTGTGTTATAATTTAGAAAAGGTCGACTTTCGAAAAGTTATCTATGACAACAATGTATTCTTAATTTAAGGGTTGAACGGATACGATTTTGGTGGGTTAGGATGAGTCGACTCGACTGTTGTTACTACTTGCTCTGAGCTGGTATACTCAATTGAATCTACTTCTGCCATTTCGGTCTTACAATTACTTCCGCTCCTTTCTTCCCCTTGCCTTTCAACAAAGAATCAGTAGGGCTGCCATAAGAACAAATTTTGACCCAGTTGTCCTCATCAAGGGTGAAGTTACCAACCCCCCTTTGCATATCATTTGATCCTCGATCACTGCGTCCTTTGCGGCCTCGAGCTCGACTTTTGTTCACTCGTCCTGGCAATGGCTTCTTGGAAGTATTTGCTCCGGTACTTACTTGATTTGGACATTCAAAGAATTTCTTGAGTTGCTCTGCGTCTCCAAATCCATAGCAAGGCTTGAAATACGCTGGGCAGATTGTGATAGCTTGATTTCCTTGACCGCTGTTAGTTCTAGATCCATTTATAGGCACTGCTGCTGGTGCTGTAGACAAGTTGGACCGACGTGTTGCTGGTGCTTGGGATTGACCTTTATTACAATTCTGTTTACCAGTGGTAGTAGTCCTCTTTAGTTGACTTTGTTCTCCTGTAAATAGCAAACAAAATAAATAGAATCAGCTCCACCGGAACTGGACAGAAAGACGTTTCAGTAAAACTGCATTAGATAATCTTGTTATAAGTTCGAACCTTTTGTAGTGTCTCGGCAAAGATAGACACAAGTGTTAGGTCGTTGCGTACATGGCTTATCCGGTCCTCCTATGCGTCGTGGAGTTTGTGGATTCTTATTTTGGCCAGGAAAGCAGGTAGGCTGATTATCCCGACTGGACGGTGTGGAGCAATTTTCAAGGGGTGACTGGTTTTGACAGAAGTTTATCGGATTTTCGTTAGCCAGTCCAACTGGGGCAGAGGCTTTCGGGGAATCAATGTTGAAGCAGTAATGACAAGGGATTTGCATGGGTTGTCCGCATTTTCTGGGAATTCTGCACATCTGGATCCCCGACGCTTGGTTACCGGAAGAACATTGTCCGTTCATGGTGTGGAAATGAGCTTGGCAGGAGTAAACTGGGGCTTTCTTAAAATTTAGAATGGCACGCAGTACTTTTTGGTACAGAAAATCAAAAAAAGGGTTGAATACAGAAGGGGATATGATTTCGTTTTAGTTTGCGTGAATATTTATTGGGTATTGAAATAATTTGGTTACATTGGAATTGGAATGAGATTGTTTAGACTTTCAGATTTTGTAACTATGGAAGCCCGAAGCAGGCCCACGAAAGGAATATTTTAAAGGACGGACTTCAAACAGTCTTATTGAAATTCCTTCCTCTTCGGCTGGCAGCATTGAACCAAAATTGTAATCGGTTTGTTAGGCAACTTTGGGTATTTTGATGAACACGGGGAAGGACAAGATAATGACGATGCACTGAATGTATAAGCTTGAGGACTGATGCAACCCCTCGTAGGGCTTTGGGTACAAGTCAAGTTCAATCGGCTTGCCAGGAGTGGTCGACAGCAAAACTCGTTACATGTCCGCCTCTTCGTTAGATTTTGATAGTCTTTGGTTATCAGTGGAAGAACTGGCTCTAAAAAATTATAATGTCTCAATGTATTTCGAGAAAAAATTTAGTTACGGTATTTTAGACAAGTACAGTCACCTATGACCTACCTGGGTCTGGAACCTTGGGTTTGTCCTCGGGACATTTCTGTGATTGTATGCAGGGTTCAAGCATCGGGTTGTACGTCTTGCGCTGGTAGGATCTTTCATAAATGGGATTCCATTTGCTGGCTGCGAATCCGCAAGGGGAACATTGTACCATAGCACAAAATCGGCCGTAGTAGTCCTTAATTGGCTTGTCATCCTCGGCTTCAAAACAGGCATGGTATGGAATTTCAACGGGATTTCCATCTTCTCCGGGAACGGTACACATCTTCATGATTACATTTTCCGGAGGTGAACTTGGCTCGAGGGTGGGTTCCTCAGGCTGCGGTTTGAATTCAATGCAAACGGGGTCTGGGAGATCTTGATCGTTAAACATTTTACGTTGTGATACTTTAAGTTTAAGGTAATTTTAGTGCAATGGGTAGGGGGTATTTGGGTATTTGGGAATTAAGTAATTAAAATGGTTTCACAAGTTTCGAAGGAACAATTTGGCTACAGAAATTTACTTTGAAAAGAGATCTATGACAACTGAGAATTTTAAATGCTGGAAGTAATTTGACTAATAATTTAGATGGCAGATTAACAGTTACAGGGCATTTCCACCATTGCTTGGGAGTACACGGCCGTTGGAATTTTGTCGATCCTGAACCAGCCTCGGTTTTCCTGAAGAGTTTGGGAGATTATTGGTTGCCTCATTCCGCTTTAAAACTTGAGAATAAGTTGGCTCCTCGTTTTTGTTCTCCCACAAATCAGGGGGGAAATTATGACACACACAGCCACATCCACATTGATTCTTATCTTTATTCGGATTATCTGATTTTCGCTCATTGTTCAATCTGGGAGAAGTTTTCTCAAAGTTTCCAGCTTTCTTTTGGCGGTTTTGACCTTGAACCTCCGAATCCCCGTAGTCGGCATTTTGACATCTTGGATCAAAAAGTTGTTCCTGTTGATTATTCTGATTGCGATTCTCTATGTTGGTTGATTTTCTTCGTTCTAATTCAAAATCAAAGCAGTCATACTTCAAAAGTACTGGAAAATACATTAATCTTTAAATGCTAGAATTTTATTTACCTATGTCTCTACAGATGTAAGCGCGAGAGTCATTACGACCTCCATCGGCTCCATCGTATTCTTGAGCTTGTTTATTGCTATTCTGACTGGAATTTTGTGTCCTTTGATTTGAACTTGCTCGTTGTCTTCCTCCGAAAGTGTCTCTTGATTTTGATGGAGGACCATTTTTAACTTGCTCTGTCTCCATCGGGTCAAAAATGAAGCAATGGTGGCATGGAATTTTAAGTATTTCTCCACCTTCTCCTCGTATGGTGCAAATTTCGACACATTGCTTCTGACCATTGAATTTATTATGATGATGAACTGGGCAATTCTTCTCTGACCTTATGCTAGGACTTCTTTGGTTTGTAGCCTTCTTCTTGCTACTAGTATAAAGGGGTGGTGGAGCTCCATTCGGTTTCTGTACGGCTTGACAAAGACATCCAGGTGTGTTGCAATTCCACCACAGCAGTGGGGACTTTTGGGTTCCAATTTTAAATCCACTTCCCTCTTGGTCATCCCCATCACTATCCGAAATGTCAAGATCGTCCACATCACCTGGACTGTCATTGACCGAGTTGGGATTAGTATTCGGGGGACAGGGCCGATTGGGTTCATCTTGATTGTCTTCCTGACCTTTGTTAATTTTAAATCTGAAGTAGATGATTTGTGACCCATTCGCTGCTATCTTTTCCGGCTCACACTGGACGGTAACTTCAGCTTGTTCTGTTTCTGACTTCTTTGCTTCTTTGCTTCTTCTGGCTGGATCTTGTTGTTGCCGACAGTCCTTGTTACTATTACTATCACCCGAATTTGATTCTGTACAGAAAGAGGGAGAACGGCTTACATTGTTGGGATTACGAATAGAAACGTTTTTTCGGTCTTCTGGTCCTTCAGGATATGAGCAACCACATTCAGAACAAACGTAGAAAGTACGAGGTTTCTTCGGACAACTGGGTCGAGCGTTGGGGTGCTGGAGATTGTTGTAGAGGAAATTGATGTCACGATGTGGATATGCATTGGATGTATCTTGCTGACCCTGCTGTCTGTAATTTTGTTTGTCGATTGCTAGATGTTAACATATGGGATTGTATTAGACTTTGAAGACTGTCAATTGTAATAATTTGTAATTGAAAATCTACCTGGCTGCTTTGGCTCGTTATATCTAGTCTGATCCATTCTGTTGTTCTTCAACTGTCTGCAAGCTTCATCCGTTGGAATGTATAAAGGATCAGACTGGTATCGATATCTAGGGTCTGGGTGGTAATTTTGGCTTCGGTAACTTCGGTCAGGCCCTATCCCTGTTGTATTGCTCGTGCAAGCTGGGCCTTGTCTGCAGCTGGAAACTGCCATCATAGTTTTCAAATTTTCTTTGTACACATTATTGCAAGACATGGCTAATTTTGAAGGATTGAATGGTTGGGGTTGATTTAAGTAAAATATGTGTGAAAAGATGGAACGGGAATTTCATTTTAAGATGAATGACTTTGATTTAACTTTTAAAGTTTTCAACTGGTTAAATTTTTTGTCATAGGAACACGTAGCTGACAGCTTTGAGGCAGTGATTCCTCGCCTTTACCAGGTTTGCCTTGGAATGGGCTATCTGGAACTTCCTCAAGTAGAAGTACCGCACAATAAGTTAGTGCCGTTGCTTTTGAATACGAGAAATGTCTACATATTGGATTGTCTCTCTGATGTATTTGTGTGGTAAGTGTGAGGGACTTTATTACTTAAAAAAAGCTCATTTTATCTATTAAAAATATATTTTAAACGAAAATGATGTGTCGAAAATATAGGATTGGAAAGAAATCTACACGACTTGTACGAGCAGCATCTTTGAAGTTGTCTCAAGAACTATTTCAGATGATCGAGCGACCAGAAGGATATTCAATGGTCACTAGAGTTCAAGAAGGGGCTGAGAATCAGGTTTTTAAGTCAAAGTTTTCAACGTGGGATGATGTCATCGCGGTAGACTTTACTAGAACTGCGGAGTCTGTGAACCGAACCGGAGCAGACTTGACTAAATGGGCCGAAAAACAAGAGACCAAAGCCGATCTGTCAGCCTTATTTGCCCCTCGTCAGCCATCAGTTTCGGAACCAGAAGCACAGCAATTGATGGATGAGTGGAACGAAGACTTGGAAGCTATGGAATCTTTTGTATTGGAAGGAAAGAAATTCGTTCGACTTCCAGAATCTGAACTGGGAACATTTTACACGGCTGACTGTTACGTTTTCTTATGTCGGTATTGGATCCCTGTCGAGCCTCCTGAGAATGGAGGAAAAGAGGATGACAACGACGCGATTGAAGAAGACTTCTCCTGTGTTGTATACTTTTGGCAGGGAAGGGATGCTGGAAATATGGGATGGCTTACTTTCACCTTCAGTTTGCAGAAAAAGTTAGAAAAATACATTAAAAAAATTTGGATAATTAAAAAAAAACTAAATGTGAGAACTGATTTGTAGATTCGAAAGCCTGTTTGGGAACAAGCTAGAAGTAGTCCGAACGCATCAACAACAAGAAAGTTTTAAGTTCTTGTCTCATTTCAAGAGGAAGATGATGATAAGGACGGGGAAAAGGAATACACCTCCCCCTGAAGTTGAGTTCTATCATCTTCGATCTAACGGATTCTCATCGCTTTGCACAAGGACTATTCAAATCACACCCGATGCTACTAATCTTAATTCTGCTTTTTGGTGATTACAGTTTTCTAATAATTGAGGAAAATTGTTAATTACTTCTTAACTCACCATGAAATCAATTGTTTCTATTTCGTATAGCTATATCCTCAAAGTCGCCTTCAGCAAAGATGACAATAGTGGCATAGTTTATGTCTGGATTGGAGAAAAGTCACGAGAAGATGAGGCTCGCCTGGCCGAAGAAATTGCAACCACTTATTTTAATCCGGTAAGTTAATTTGTTAATAAAAAGAACTACTATTGAGATCTCAAACTTATTTTATTTTATAAAATTTTTATTTTTTTATGCAGGATCGATTCAGTCTACAAATATTGAATGAAGGAGAAGAGCCAGAAAATTTCTTCTGGGTCGGATTGGGTGGAAAGAAGGAGCATGAAAAGCACGCGGATTTCATGAACTTCACGAGATTATTTCGATGTTCAAATGAGAAAGGTTATTTCATTATCTCTGAAAAATGCTCCGACTTTTGTCAAGATGATTTGGCAGATGATGACATAATGATTTTGGACAACGGTGAACAAATATTCTTATGGTTGGGTTCTAAATCCTCCGAAGTAGAAGTCAAACTGACGTATAAAAGTGCTCAAGTTTATATTCAGCATCTCCGAGCGAAACAGCCAGAAAAACACAGAAAGCTCTTCGCTGCCATCAAAGGCAGAGAAAGCAAGAAGTTTCACAAATGCTTCCACGGCTGGGCTAAGTTTAAGTTCACTCCAGAGTGAATGTATTATTTAATATTCTCCATTCACTATTCGAAGGAGTATTTCTAGTGTTTGCTAATTTGCCTGGTTTCACTAATTTTTTAACTGTAGTGTATTTCGTCCCGTAACCAAGTGTAAAGTGTGTTAACCAAAGAATCGCGTCGTACCTCGGACAAGTGTTTGCTACTTGTAAATCTAAACTGTATTTTACCCACCACTGACGAATTCCCAATGACCACAAGAATAGTATTTGATACAGTATTTGCTACCATTTTGACTATCTGAGTTAATAAATCCCGAGACATGTTTTTGTCAAATCTCACATCCCTCACATCTGAATTTTTGTAATCTGCTGGTGAGTAAAGCCGTGAGTAAAGCAAAGTAGAACATTTTGTGTGTGTGATGTATAGCCATTGTGTATTGAATATATATATATACTCTCTTCTTAAGTTTTCAGGAAAAGCCCTTTTGGTACATATTATCCTAAGCCATTCGTTGTTCAAAGTTAGCATTTGATCGATATTGCATCGAATGTTGCATCGAATGTGATTGTGAAAGATGCTCTCGAACTGCTGAAATTCTTGGAGGATTGGATATTCTTCGCTGTATGAAGACAGGGACTCCAAAACTTGCTCTTCTCCCTCCTCCATTGTCGATAAAGAAGGCTCTTCTAGCAGCACAAAGAACAATGACCCTTATGAGCATTTGTAAGTACATTAGGTAGAAGCAGATTTGAATAATCCCGAGTTTCCTGCAATCATCCTGTAATCGAATAAGGTGTATTTGTTGAATTTTGTTGCTGGATATTTTAGATAAAAATGTAGAAACAGTAAGATGAAATATGCATACATCAGTTTCACTGACACAGTCGATAGGTTTTTTAATATTTGTACTTAGACTCGGACTACGATCAGTTGTGGTCAATGTTGGCAGAGGGTAAATTTTCTTGATCCCCGTGGTGATGAATAGCCCCACGAAGGCATTCACGACACAATTTAGGCCTAAGGCAATGTAAATCTGGAATTCGAACACAAGGGTTACAAAAAAGTACATTCATGCCGGAGATATACTCAAAATGACTCCAATTGAAACTAACGATTATGAGCAAGCATTTTGTAACGTTTTGGCTACAAGCAAGTATCCCCAGTGCAGCACACATGATATCTAAGATCAGTATCATATATATCCCCACAAAAGCCCCTTGAACACCATACACATTTTCAATAGTGTGTCTAAGCAGTGCATGGGTCGAGGCAAAAAGCAAGATGAACAGGATTCCAAATATCTAGGTAATTCATGAGAGTTCGGTTGAATTTTTGTTTGATTATGTTTAATATTTAGTCTTGATTAATTACCAGAAGGATTACGAATGCACATATGGAGCAGCCTTTCTCTCCACAGCATTCCTCTTTCTCATGATCATTCTCCATCTGGTTTTGAAATTTTTCGAAATAACGATTCCATCAACAATGGACTCAATTGGATCAATCTTTTGAAACTTTTATTTTAGCTCTTTAATCGGTATAAAAATTGTAAAGATTGAATAAGAACTACAAAGTACGATAAGGCTTTTTCGTAGAGGGGGAGGGGTGTGGGACGGGGGTTACATGTTTTTAAAACTTATAATGGGGTACACATCGGGTACATCACTTTTTAGAAGTAATTAAAACATCCTTGTAACCTGTTAATTATGCATCTCCTTGGTTATTGCGTGAAATAATTCATTATAAATCAGTGCCAGGTTGTACTCTCCAGCTCCCACCGCTGGGACACACTGTAGGAATTACAAATCCGAAGGGTAAGCCCAACCTGAGAGGTATTGAGAGGTAAGTCCAGGCACTTTTGACTTAACTTGTGAACAATGTGACCACTTGCTGTGTCATACTTCCACTTTTGTCTCTCCAGAGTATTACAAGCCATAATCCTAACTTCAGAGTCCTTGGACTTGAACTCGGGGGCATCGAGGCAAACGGAGTCATCCGTTTTGATGAACCCGTCCGGGCTGAGAATGAAAAGTTGAGGTGGGTAAAGCTCAACTATACAATCACTTACTGAGGCTACGCCATAAGGTTGCCCGAAATTCTTTGTTCTTGGCGACTGTAGGCATTTCCTTGTTTTCCTACTTCGAATCTTGCCGAAAAATCGGTCGTAATTCGGCATGAAATTCGTTGGCCACACTTCACTCAAGTACCACTTGAAGGATTTACAATTTAACTTCCTACGGAGCTCCAGTCTGGAGTCCACCGTTTGGTTTTCAGCATATTTGCCAACTTCTGCAAAAATTAACCGAATTTCAAAAAATCTCCTAAGTAGTTATTGCAACATTTAAATTTAAATTTAAAATCTTACCCGGATGGAGCTTGAAATAAAAGTTTTTCCATTCATCCATCCAAACCATGGCCACTCTGGCCAAATTAGAATTGAGTACATCCCCAACCCCACCAGGAAATGAATATGGAGATGACTTCCTAAAAAGGTGACCAACATGGGAGCATGGAATTATCTCAAGTTGAGCACCACACATCCACCCCTAAATTCAACAATACAAATTCTGATAAGCTGTAGTATTTTTTTGCAAGGATTTTTTTTGATAAGATTAATCTTATTTTACGAAGAAAAAACATACCCTGAAGGAAATTTCCAAATTTTCCCCTCCCCAAACTTCCATCTTATCATCATAAGTTCCCAGGTCGTAGAAGAACTTTCTATCGATCGAGAAAAGTCCACCGGCCATTACTGCTGTCCTGGAATTTTTTAAATACAGTTAAAGTCTATACCAATCTGTAAGTCACCTATTATATTTTCTGAATCAGATTTTTCTATCGAATATCTTAGATATGCAACATCTGACCAATAAAGCGTTTCTGATTATCAACTTCACCGAATTGAATCAATACAATTTAATTTCAACCACCCAAAATTCCGAAGTGGTCAAATCCAAAACTTCTCTCCCAAAACCGTCAATCCTCCTAATTCCAAGCTACAATAAGTCGTTGATCCGTCCCAAACCCACCAGAACCAATGATTTATAAATTACTTACAATTAATCAAAATTAAAGCCCTTGACAATTTCCACCTTTTTCGGACATAATTTTCAAAAAAACCTACTTGAACATAGAATATCAACTCATATAAAAAAATCCCACCCCACCCAACAATTACTTAACAAAGTGATGACTATTCTAGTAGGCCTGTCTACGACTATGTAAGAGTGTATATGCAAACCACGTTTATAGATCGATAAAATCTGTAACAGAAAAGGGTTCACATTGTCCTGACTTACTTGAATGGCTGGGTTGGGTCATCCTGCCGTTGAGCAATAACATCCGACGGAAGTGAGAACCATCGAAAGTGCAACTCCCAATTGAATCCCCCTTGATGTAACTCGAAGCTTCGGATGTACTGGAAGGTATCGTCATTAATTATGTCAATCACTGGACTCACTATCGCTTTACTGTTTCCCCGAATCCGGTCCAGTAATGGTTCCAGCCATCCTTTGGATTTACGAGAAAAAAAATCACATACAAACAACAGTTAAAAAATTAACTCAACGAAACTAAATAAATAATTTTATGGTCATTCTCAAATCAGCTAAATCTGAGCTCTATCATTATTCCAGAATTGCAAAACATTAATTTATTTTCAACAACAAAAAACTATTTCTAACCTTGAGTGCATTCACAATGAGCGTCCAAGAAGGTTAGGACATCCCCTATGGCTTCCTTCGCCCCAAGAAGTCTCGCCTTGATGAGCCCCACACGACCCTCGGATCTGATGACCTTGACTGGTACGGGTAACTTCTGGACATCAGACTCTAGCGAGGCTTTTAGGAACGCTGCAATAGAAAAATCAACTGCTTTAAGAACTGCTTTGGTAACTCTCTGAGACGTCTGAATATTTCCATGATTTGTCACAAAGCTTCTTGAGAAGCTATGAAGGCCTACTTCTTTGACTAGCATCATCGACAAGGATGATTTCCGCTAAGGCTGAGCGCGGGGACCGGTTAATAACACTATGGACAGTCCTTAGAAGGGTTGACCAGGCTTCGTTATGAAATACGATGATTATAGAAGTGGTGGGGAGAGTGTCCACCGCGTAGACTTTACTTTTGCAGTCTTTTCGTCGAGCATCGGGCAAGCTTCTGTTCAGCGGGATCCTGTCACTTGCCATCACATTGAATCGATTAATTTGGAATAGCTTGTTCATCTTTGGGGATTCGAAAGATGGGATTATCACGGCCTCTCCATCCCGGCCTGCCTGAGGGTCCGGGCTGTACATATTTGAGTTTAGAATCTCTGGAAATCAGAGGGGAATTAACAGATCTTTTAAAATCTTATACTAGAATGTAATTAGAATAAGTAATTAATTTGTTAAATGATTTTGGTGGGAACCTTCGGTAATATTTTCATTTGCCACCCATGGCAAGTTATTCCCTTGGTAGAACCCAATGACGACATGGATGTCTCGAGTTCCAAACCTGTCTTTGGATTTTCTGGCAGAGCTATAAACAATTTATAGTCAGATATATCTAAACTTTACTAAATTAAATTAAGTCGTTAAGTGAGTATTGATCGTTGGTAATGAGTCAAACCATTTTTCTATACTAGAGACGGTATGAACACAATTCATAGTGTTTGATAGATTGATTTGACTCGTCGATATATTTTCGTACCTGTGGTAATTGTCCTGAGCATTTCCAACCTCCGAGTGGAAATTATAAACTCGGTACGAACACAAAGCCGTGAATCCCAGGCAGACAAACACATAGAGGAACTTTCGTCGAAATCGAACCCACATTGTATTTTTTTTAGTTTGTTTTTCTTCAATAATTCTTATCTATGATTTCTTAAAGTCATCAGCTCATCAGCTAATAACACTTTCCATTCCCCATCATCATTCGCATCTTCTTCAGAGTTAGGAGCAAGAAGGCCAAAGCTTGGAGCAGTCGGAGCCATTTACAAAGGAACTTAACTAGTTAGAATTTCATCAGAATTGGCCCACACTTGAATAACATCAAAGA
This sequence comes from Agrenia bidenticulata, assembly GCA_034694785.1. Lineage (NCBI taxonomy): Eukaryota > Metazoa > Arthropoda > Collembola > Entomobryomorpha > Isotomidae > Agrenia > Agrenia bidenticulata. The sequence continues at coordinate 11,712 of JAQFYM010000184.1, read as the reverse complement.
ATCCATTAATGGAAGTCTTAGCCAATCCATTCTTAATTCTTCAAGATCTCAGTCCCCCCTCTCTCTCTCTTTTATTAATATCTTTACAATTCTCAAGATTGGAAACTTCAATTCTCAAACTTATTCAACTTTTTAAACTCAACTCAATTGAATTGCTTCCAAAAGTCAAAAGTAACATCAAGAAACTCATTGACAACGAAATGAATATGCTTTATAATAACCCTCAGACTATATCCGAAGAGTATTTATTCAGGAAACCGGAAGCACTTCACACACACATACACACACAGAGATCACAGATCTGTCATATACATAAACGAGCAGAGATAGTTTATATTTATACCTCTATGTTTATAACATACGATCTATCAAGCTAGTAAAAAAAGCCAGGACTACATCACGACGACTTCAAATCCTGCCAAGTCCCAAAGCCCAACTGTCCTCTCAGCTACCACATTTAAGGAATTAAACACGGAACGAGCAATTACACACACTAATGCTTCTCTATTTTTGGGGGTGGGGGTGGCTTGGACAAGTAAATCGAATTAAGGGGATTTTGTCCTATCTATTATTTTATACTCAACCTTTCAGATATTTGCTCTCTTATTTGTATGAACAAACACAGAGACAAAGCACAGGATGATTATAAAAATAAATGAACTATATGAAATAAATGAGCCTTGATGATTTTTTATCACAAGGTAGTCCTAAATTCCGAAAGCTATTGTATTTTTCAAAATTCTATGAAACACTCTTAGTTTCTCTTTCTAATAGTTCAGTGAGATGGACAAGGTGGTTGGTAGAGATGGTGATTCAAGTCTACGAACCGATGTAGCCTCGTCGTATTTCAAACCTATTAACTTTATGCCTCTCTCTCGTTTCGACTCAAAAGGCATATGCACCACTGATCTTGAAACTCTTTGATGATGAGATTATATCTTGCTAAAAATGGGAATTAACTTAGAGAGGTTAGGTGTAGGTGTAGATTTTGTAGAACAACAATGGTCACATCATCATCTTTTAGGGAAACAGGTGTTGGTGTATTGTTAGTCTTACTCAGATCCTCGAATCGAAGGATGTTCCATTCTATCTACCTGGGCTCTATGTATATGAACAAGTACGTATGTTCGTATGTATGTTTTTTATAGATGGATCTAAGATACATGTTCCATCCAAAGGAGCATTAAGAAATAAGACAGGCTTTGATACACTACTTGAATGAAATCCCTTAGGGCAATTGAACTTGAGCTTGGTCCACGGTGGATACATCCACGATACGAATCACCTCTGGTAGACGTACTTGTTTATAATCATAGTGAAAACCGTGTGAACAATGAAAAAGGTGAATTTTTGAATGCTACATTGTTAATTGATGAGAAACGAAATCTAAGAATTTCATGGAAATCCACACTCTACGAGTTTCTAGCTTTTTTCAAGAAAAACAAGAAATATTTCCTATTCGTAAAATAATTGCCAGAAATCCTTTCTGGCATAACAAAACCATTTCAAACCTGTTACCAAAGTTCATGACAGTTTGAATCGGAATAAAGTTCACTCTTGCTCAAGTATTTAAAATAAATGTTAACGGTTCGGATCAACAATGCTTAATTGTTTAGCTTATTCCTCTTCATCTATATCGACAATTGAGACTCCCTGCACACGCAGAACCAGTTAGAATCATTACAAACGACACTCTCTTCCTTGTAATACTTTTTAATCTTGGAAAAATATACATCCGCACCGGAAATCTATCAATTGACGACTGTCGTGAATAAGAGTGAGAAAAGCATTCAACTTCTTTTGTACCAATACTAAACTAAACTTTTGTACTAAACTATCTTTCAATACCTTTTTATACATCCGTAGATGATATAGTAAGTTGAGGTTCAAGAGCATCAGCTTCACAAACACAATACTTTATAATATACTCTCAAACACGTACAGATTTTATGAATGCACATCTATTTCCTATAGATTTCGACTTGAGGTCCACGTAAAAAGAGTGTGGGTTTAGCACTTTAGAATTAAAACCGTAGGAGAATAGAAGGTGGAAAGGGTAAACGACTTCTCTTGATTTTGAGTCTCTGCTACAGATTGTGTCATGCTGTCTGATTTTGATTCATAATATTAAACCCTCACCTCCGTATGAATGTGAACTGTCCCTCTAGTCCATGTTCGTGAGGATGGGGCTTTGGAAATAAAAATTTAACTACAGATTGATGCAAACCCCCCAATTTACTCGTTCCTATTATGGTCGTAGTTCATAGTGGTGGTGGTGGTGGTAGTGACGGAACAGTTGTCACTTGGATTCGCTCAACAAAATGAGCATGTACCGGTCGGGAACCGGAAAACATGATCACTCATTCTCTCCTCATTACTTCCATTTGAGGATCCTATTTGATTGTCTTTGGAAATTTCAATGAGGCTCTGCCAATTGTTACTCAACGCATAGAAAGTTGATGCCTCTTGGTAGCACACAAACTCGTTATCATTCGAAAAAAACAAGACAAGGGAGAAAAGTACCCGTAACCACGAGAAGACAGAAAGGGCCACCACAGGTTATTTAGTTGTGTAAGACGATGAGACAAGATTTTAAATGTCTTCTTATGGAATGAACAATAGGAGGTGGTTTTTTTATTGATACAAAACTCATGGGAAATGGCTTTATTTTCTCCCTAGTGTTTTTGTTAGTGACCACAAATTCGGTTAGGATCTCATCGCGGGATTGTTTTTGGGGTTTTATTTTTCGAGTAGGAGTTGATGGATGGATGTGTACACAAGGCTTTTCAACTTTGTGCACAATAATCGCAGATGTGATTTAGAATGAAAGATTGACTTGGGGATTTTTTTTTGGCATTCCGTTAATTTGGTGTTGGGTATATTTTTAAGAAAACCAGGGACCGTGTATGAATCTCATGAACTGAAATAAACAGTCGAGAGTCTCTCGAGTACCAGATGTTTCTTTCAAGAGTTTTACTTAATAGTTTTAAATCCCCTTCCTATCCGGTCCTCTCTGGGCTTTTACGACATTTCCTTCGTTAATACTGCACATTTCGGGTTTAATTATATTTTCTTTGGACAGAGAATTCTTCACTGAACAGTTGGAGATGAACACAAAATGTGGGCGAAATAAGCGAGTCGTTTAAATTGAATAATGAATACTCTGTCGAAGTCAGTCGAAGGAGATTTTGTAATTTTGTATATACTCGTACACATGTTTTTGGCTGGAGAGTAGAGTTTTATTTTTAAGCGTAAATGAACAATATTACAAACATTTTGGTCGGATAATGATTTAGTTTAGTCTTAGTAATTACCTAATGTTAATTGTAAGAAAAATAGTCGAATCAAATTATTAGGAGGAATTATTTTGGAAATTCTTGGAAATTTCTACACCTCGGGGACAATGACGATGAATTTTATAAATTGAAAGACTTCGAGGCTCTAAAACTAACATTCAAATGTAATAATAAAGGCAACTGAGGCTAGATATTCTTTATGCTCTCTTTTCATTACTGACAATTTTTAATTAACGTTCCTATCAAACCAAACCTAATATTATTATTTTGAATAAAGGAAATTTGGATTAAATATTAAATTACAAATTAATTCAACGTACTAAACATGAATGCTTGTGTTCTCATATTGATATTTAGTGAATCTACATGCAAAGTTTATTATTTTACAAGCAATATCTAATATTAAAGGCTTAAAATTATAAAAATATTTTAAACTAAAAATGACGGATGCAAAATTTTATAATGAAATTAAAACACAAAACCCGGCTCAAGGTATTTATACTTCCTTTTTCGTGTTTTCGATAGGGGAAAACACGAAAAAGAAAGCATAAATACCTTGACACAGCTCAAAAGATGAAATGATTTTCCTGCTGTTTCCAAAGTTACTGAAATTATTTTCATGGCATTTATGGCAAGTGTGTTCCTGTGCACAGTGGATGCTTTTGATTTTCAAAATCAATTTTGAAAAGTAATTTGTTGATTCTATCATAAATTGTACAACTGGTCGTCCGAGCAGATTGGAAAGGAGACTGAAGATGTCGATTGAGAATTTACCTGATCACGTAATCAACATTCCACAAATTATTTCCAGTTAATTCTTCTTGACATAGTTTCTAGGATTCAGCTTTCGAATTATTTGTTTTGAATTGATAGATTTTGGGGTTAATCTTGAGCAAATGTGCCCCAAACGAGTGGAACAAATTCCAGCTCGTGTGCCCCCAATGGAAACGTGTGGTTGAACTGCACCTAGGAATCCTTATGGTCCATGGAACCCCCACCGGTGTCACAATCGAGTCCAAGCAATTGCTCAATCGCTACCTCATCCATGTAGCTTATTCAGGTTTTGAATCCCTCCTTACTCACAATTTTTTGACAAGTATGAAAAATCCGGCTGAAATTTGTATTCTAAATTCCGTAGCCTCAGTTCCAGCTCTCAGAGCCAAGAAGGCGGAACTAGCTGATCATCTCGAATCCGTTCAGCCAGAAGAGGACAAAGTCGGAGATCACTCAGATGCACAGACCCCAGTTGAAATTAATGCCAATGAGGTCAAAGAAGTGAATACCCCGAAAGTTCCTGGAGCAGATTTCATTCAAAAGCTCAGCTTCGTGGGACCGATTCCTTTGGCTTTAATGGACTCTGTAATGACCTCTTGTAAGTCCCTTTTCGGGATACACTTCCATTTCTCAGCTCTAAGTGGAATCACTCAAGTCGATAACCTCAAAATGGACATACCCACTCTGAAAAACCTCGTCATCGGGACATATGGAGTAAAGCAACAAGCTCAAATGACCGAGCAAGATCCAGATTTCATTAATTGGACTCAAGGTTTCCATGTCTTTGGTACCGTACTCAACCAAAATAGCTTCTTCCATCTCAACAAACTGATTTTGGACGTGCCGTTTAGCCCCGAAAATGAGGGGCCGGTAGTATCCGCCATTTCCAACTTCCTCTCTAAGCATCAATCAACCCTTAAAACCTTCTGCTACCACCAGAACTTCATTTCTAAAAGGGTCAAGTCTTTAAAGATCCATCTGGACGACTCCGACGACTCCGACGACTCAGATGACGAAGACGTGTCACTCAAATCCCTCGCGGAAAATGCTACTCTTTTGAAGAACGTCTCCCTCGAGAATCTTCACATTCACTTAGTCCGTCCCCAGGTGAGTGACCCCCTCTGGAAGAACTTCATACTGCACCAGAAGAAGCTGAAAAAGTTGGTGTACACCGGCAAGAGTCGGATACCATTCCCAACTGCTACAGTAAGGGAAAACAGCAAGTCCCTTCAGACACTTGTGCTAGAAATTCGGGACACTATCGACCTCAAAACCCTCGCGGAGTGTCACAACCTAAAGAAACTTGTTCTACTCACCGCATCTGACAATACTGATGAAGTTGACCATACATTGAGTCGTATTGACATTCCAAATGTGAAAAATTTCAGTGCCCTTCCTTCATCGTTGGAAGATCTATCGATTCGATATCTCAAGGTGGATGAACAAGATGTCCAAGGGATTATGAATGGGAACCTTGTGAATCTAAAGAAGCTGGAATTATTCGAATGTGGACACGAGTACAATTTAGGTGTTCCTATTCAGATGATGGCACAGATTTGGGAGGAGAGGGTTCTTCCACACTTTGTAATCAGGAACAGTTTGAATCGAGAGAGCTTGAGGAAGAAGCCGATGTCCCCCGCAGTGTCCCTCCTCGCTTATGTCATCGATGCCAGTTATTCCGTGACGAACTTCGAGATGGAAGGGACACTAAATGAGAGTGGGAATTACCAAATTAATAGGCTCCTCGAAGAGGAGGCAGCAGCACACGTCGAGCTTGAATTAGACATTTTTACATTTCCGGATGAGATGAATTTCGAGGGCAATGATTTCAAAGGATTGGGACATTTCGCCGGCGATCGTAGTGAGGACTATGAAACGGTGACAGGGACTTCGGATAGTTCTTCGTCCTCTGGCTGTGAAACTGATTAATTTCAATTCGGCATGGTATTTTGTTATTATGTATTTACTAATGGTCAACTTATAATGAAAATTCAGTTTTTAAACTTCTTTTTTAATCAAAATTAATTCTCATATTGATTCTTATGGATGCACAATCGGCGATTCTGTTGACCTTTTAGTTCACCTACTGATTACAACTATGAGATTTGATTTAAAATACTTAGTTCATTATCAGTCAAAGTATCATTCGTTATTCATAGAACTTCACAGATTGGAAGAGTGAAATTCACAATAGATTTGTATTGTCATTGAATCAATCTCCTCCATAAATTATCTGTCATTCACTTTCAGTTCAGCCCAATTATCGCCCCACCTAATGTAATTTTACTTCTGCTTGTCGTCTTTTCCTACCTGATTGCTTTTGAATCTTTATACAAATGCATTATACACATGCTTTATGCATTTATACAAATGTACCTAAAATACAGACGAATCGGAGAATCAAACTCTATTTAGATTACATGGGCCATACGAAGTTCTATACTAAAGTTCCTAAACTGCTACGTTTCAATGGTTACGAACTCAAATCTTTCCAAGACTTGTAACAAAGTATTTATTTGAAATATGTTATCAGTTTTCCGTATGTAAGATGAATCGGCCAGTTTTAAAATCCCAAAATTCAGAATGTCTAACAACATGGGAGACGTCAAGAGTGACGAAATTGAATCTGAGATTGTGTCCGTCCATCCCCTCATAACCCTCCGACCTGAAATCATAGTCCCAAGGAGAAACAAAATTATCAGCACTATCGCATTTTCTATTCATATAGTAAGGCTACTTGAATTAAACTCCCGACGCATATTTCTAATGGCCCATTCTTAATCATTGTTTCCCAGACAGTCACACTAGCCTACTTGATCGGATTGATAATACTGAACGTTCAGAAACCAGATGTCATCGAACGATTTCAAGTGGACACTACTTTTGATGTATTTTATGGAATCTACGGTTTGGATATCATTGCATGTAGCATAGGGATTTGGTCCTGTCTGGCTAAGACGGGAGTATGGCCCATGCTTGCCGTATATAATCATACCAAACTTACTAAAATCTTACTTCCTTAAGACCAAGATTTTGAAATCAGATTGATTCTCAGGCTTGTCTCACGTTCTGTCTCACGGCTTTGGTGAATGTCATCCTTCCCATTGAGCTCTTCATTGTCACTGCAGAAGGGGACAAGCAGGAGGTGCAAGGAAGTCCGAAGGTGGTCGAAGACTGCCAAAGATATGCCAGATTCGTAAGTTGAATTTAGTTCTTAGATGTTACACACTGAAACTGTTGGCCATGTTCTATGATAACTTTTCGGGAATCCATCGTTTGAAATCCAGCCGGAATGTAAGGATTTGAAAATGATCAGCTGCGTATTTGTGGGCACTTACATTCTGATCGCTCTGAAAATTGGGCTGATAGTAATATGCAGATGCTCATACCCCCACGTCTTCAATTGGACTCATGGTCACGAACAAGCTCATTTTATTGGCACTTCAGATTCGCTGTTGATAAGCTCCAGTGGGCAAAGTATTCATGAGGTCCGAAGTCAAACTATCGCACCCGGAATGTTCTTCGCTCCTGTGGACCTCAATCGAATGTCACTAAGGTGTCCCAATTCGTTTTAAAATCTAACTGTTAAAGCGAGGATTGATTTGAAAGTTTATTTTCTATTAAGGGGATCGTTGCCCGAAGGGGAAGTTTACAAGTCCACCCGTCACGGATCCATTTTCTATCCTAGGAGGAGTACAACTGATGGAGGGAGTGAGCGACACTCTGTTACTTCAAAAGCGGGGTCTGTCAGTATCTCCGCAACTTCAGTTCTTGGAGAGCAAGGCCAGCCAGGTCGAACGAAAGGGTCGAATGTTGGCCAGCGAGTGTCGACAGATTTTTAAAATTAGATTCGCCACCTTTGTTCATCAAGGGGGGGTTGCAACATATTGTCCTTACAATTTTTTTATGGAATGATAAAATGACTCAGATTTTTATTAAATTTTTAATCCTTCCTCTGTTTCTATGACGTGTTTTCCATACCGAAATTATTTTTATCTATTCTTCTTGGACTATGCAATTCCTACAGCTACCCCGTTTTAAAACCGTATGGTACTTTTGTCACTATTTTCATACTATTCATAAAAGTTAGTTAAGCATGGACGATTTTGGGAGAGCTGTTCAGGAGCAGTCGAAATTGAGAGGCCGTCGATTAACAGTTCAATCATATACCTTTCTGCTGGTATGGGTATTTTCATTTCAAGTGTATATTGGTTATATAAAAGAAATCATAATTTAATTTGAACTTCAAACATTGACCTAAAAAATTTCTTAGGTTCTTTCTCTGATATTTATGGTGATTTATGTCTCCATTTATATTGTGGATAAGGATGTCATAGGTCGCTTTGGAATGCACTGGGTCTTCATCTGCATGCTTGTCAGTAAGTAATCGCTTTCTCATCCTCGTGTACATTTTTTCAGTGAGAAGTATGAACCCTTGCTTACTGTACGATACTTTGCAGTGTATTCCTTGGACTGTTTTTCAAGCTTAATGATCATCATCGGTATCTCTCGACAGGTTATTAATGACACATTAATAATTTTGGTGAGTTTAGCAAGAATTTCAAGATAGTTTAAAAGATATCCATTCATTTCATGCTCAAAAGTTTTTTTTAAGCAGGCCATGGCCATATTGATAGTCTCATCCATCATAAATTTCGCTATTTTCTTCGCCCTACCCTCGGAAAACGAGTATGGACAGTCTGCAAGTTGGCTTCCCCATGAACAGTACCCGAGGGGGTGCTACCATTTCAGATACATTTCAAGGGTAATTGAAACATATATCGAAATCAATTGTCAATGGCTTCGTGGATTTCAGTTCTTGGCTTCTTTAACAAATTAAATAGTTGAGCGAAGATTGCTACAAACTAAGAAGACTAGCCACTACCATTTGGTGCTCCTTCATTGTATTCTTTATTCGGATGATCATCCTGGCCTTAACCAAGTGCACCATATCAATTGCAAAATATGGCACACCATACCAACTGGTCTATGAAACACCCCCACAAACCTACGTGATCAATTCTCGAGCCTATGCTCCCTATGGTTATGCCGGATACCCAGTCGCCACTGCCTCTTCTCCTTACGTCTTGCAATATCAGACCTCAAGGCCTGTCACGGGGATGAAGCCTGTGGAATACTTGAACGAACAAACATCACCACCACGGCCCCCTCCAAATCCAGTCAATTACAGAGTTCAAAGCCTGAGCCAGAGTCGAACTCAGTCAAACGAGGATTTGGGAATGCAATCCCAAGATCAACGAAAGCCGGAAATGGAAAAGGGACCAGGATATTCAGAACCGGAACAAGTCAAGCCTCGATTTTCTTATTCTTCTCCCCGATCTAGCATGTGATTTTTCCTAGTATAACCAGCTTGATTATATGTTAATTATGAAATGGATTATACACAATGCATCAAAATTTCAAAGTAATTAAACATTTGAAAGTCATGATGACTAACTCATTCATACCAATTGGGTTGAATAAGTGCAACCTCGGTGGACTATGAGCGTTTAAATAAATGGAAAATATAAAGCAATGAAAACCTTTGAGAGTCCACAGTTAATTGTTTTATTGGTATGGACTTTAAAACTTGAATTGGGGATTAAATACCGAAGCAGTACTAACAGGGAGGATGACAGTCACATCGTCGTCATTGTTATGTAGACCACGGGTCGTAATATTGAGTGGATTGGGACTAAACTGTATGGACGACACATCCGTCGAGACCATTGTTGACAGACTGGTCACATCGGATGAGAAGAAAGAGGTGCTGTCGAAGAAATTAGAGGTATTTACTCTAAACTCCGATTCCGTTCCACCCCCGGGGAGTTCTACCCGGGTCTTTAATCCCTCAAGGATGGATTTGATATCGGAATCAGCTTCCCAGGTTAAAACTGATATAGGATCTGCCTGCTGCTGCGTCTCCTTTTGTGACTTCATCGAGTCCATAATAGTTTGGATTTCTTGGGATGGACTCAATACCAAAGCTTGCTGCTCTCGTACAGTTTTCAAATGTACTCTGAGAAAGGAATCTATAAGCAAGATCTCATAGCCTTTATAAAAGATGCAGACCAAGGTTGAGATGATCACCACCCCCGTTTGGATTCGAAAATTCGGCCACACGTATTCTAAAAAGCATAGGTCTTTATTGCTAATCTGCCAGCATCCGATTATTGTGAGGCCGATCGAGATTAATTGACTTGCTAGGTGGGCAGACGGCATGTGGTTTCCAAAGAAGCCTTTCTAGTGAATTGATTACAATGTAAATTTTCAATTTAGGGTTTGATCATGGGTTTCGAAATCTATAAACACCTCAATTCTAAACTTACCGATGGAACTGATATAAGGAAAAAGATTCCGGAAAGGAGAGGGACGAACAAGGCAGAGCAGAACATAAGAGCTGCTGCGACTATGTAATATTAATGGACATCAAAAATGGTCGAATTATCGTCCAAATTAATCTCATAATATTTATTTAAATTTCTCTTTAATTACTTAAGTGAGGTTGTCCCTGAGCCCAAATATGAGGGAAGTCCCTCGCATAAACTACATTACATCCGGCTCTAACTCTTTTCTCAATTTTGAGCTCAATCTCCGTCATCCCCCTCTCAGCATTGTAGAGGACATAGTTTATGTGCTGGGTCACTATTTCTCCATGTATCTCTACAGAAATGGCATAAGATGGTCTGTAGGATGGGTCGAGTTCATTTGTGGCGAGAAACACGAGGATCATCGGTCCAATTAGGATGAAAGAAATTAACTGAAAATTAATTAATTTTATTTATAAAGAATATTATAGAAAAAATCATCCCAACATTCCCAACTCAATCTTCAGAGGGGCTTACCATATCAACCCAAGCTAGGTATTGAACTATTGTTAACACATCTTGACCACAAGTTAGCCGATTTTGAGACACCATATTTGTACCCGTAAATTACACTTTATACTAATCAATTCATTTTAGTGAACAAATGAAACAGCTTGAAATCAAAAGCAGTAAACAATCATACGTAAATTCGATCGAAAATAGAAATTCCAACTCAATTTAAAAAAAAAAATAAATCCCTTCATAATTTTAGTGTTTATGGAAACAAAGCCATGCCCTTTAGCGTTAGTCCCTTCCCAACTCTGAACCTATATAATTCCTATTATTAGAAATAATAAATACCACGAAGGGCCGTTGAAATAGTGACTCAATGATAATACTATTCCTGGAACCGTAAAGGACCTCCAACCTTTCAGTCTCTTAAATTCTGGCATTTTTTAGTATATTCTACAACATGACATGTTGTTGTAGAATATTATGTCCAACGGGCATCCGATATTTTTTAATTTTCAACCACGGCAAGACCGTTACCTTTGGGGCACAATGAAACTTAGCTTACGAGACGTTCTAGAGGTAACAAAATGCAAAGAAAATTGAGAATAACCTCTGACCTCTGATTTTTCTATTGAGGTGAATAGAAAAATCTCTTTTATCCATCTTAATTCATACTATGAAGATGATTTCTTGAATAGAATTAATATTTTAAAGTAATCTCGGGGCATTGTAAAACAGGTTGAATTTGTCAATTATTTTTTGGGGGAAACGTAAGACGAAGGGTTACCTTCCGTGCAACAGAGAGCCCACAGCCATTGCCC